>CAEGAE010091351.1:0-14884 GCA_903067095.1 Girardinus metallicus | reverse complement strand
TTTTCTTTCATTTCACATCTGAAATATTTCTTCTTCAAGAACAGTTTATTTGCTAAAGTGTCTCTCTCAAAATGTCCCTTTTAGCATGTCCCAAGCCTCTTTTGGAGTTTGGCAGCTTGTTATTATATACAAGTGGGGTGTACTTACATTTAGCACTAACATGGAAAATGCTCTTTCTCTCCATCTCTCGAATTCTGCCCGAGCTTGTGTGCTAGTGTCCGGAGTTAGCATATCCGTCTCCATTAGCATGCTCCATAGTCCTTTAGCTTTCAGCAAATGCTCCATCAGAAACTTCCACGTTCCCAGTTCTCTGGTCCGCTCAGCTTGTCGATAAACATCTTATCATCCATTGTCAATCCCACAATTCCGTTTATCTGACTCAAAAACTTCACCTTTTAGCGATGCTCTGGGTCCATAACCTGAAGAGAACAGGCGTTTTCAACGTGCGTTCATTTTATTTTCTTTGAGAATGTTACAACCCAACTGCAGTAATCAGAAGACACAGTAGATGGCAGCACAACACCTTCTCCATTAACAACCATTGAACAAATTACTGTTTCATATTTCAACATTTATGGGTAGTGACAGAGCAGACCAGCAGCTGCCTTCCCGCAAGTTAGCATTTATAAAGGAAAGGTGCGCAGGTATGTACGTACACATGGCTTTATAAAACTGAATTTTTTATGCACCAATTTGACCGAATGCCAATTTTTAGTGTGAAAGCTGCGCACTTTTTTATACATGGGTTTAAGTAGAGCAAGACTGTTTAGTAGGCTATGAATGTTTTTGTTGTAGTGTGAGAGCAGTTCATCTGAGGTAGAAGGCCGGTCAACATTGGGTAGACTATTAATACACAAGATAAAATGTCCAAGTCAATGTCCTTAATATTATGGAAGTTTATATTGGGTGGGAGGTTAAATTTAGATCGGGGTGCTCAAACTTTTTGAGACCAAGATCTACTTTTTCTCTCACCAGCGAGCTGAGATCTACCACATGACACGAAGATATAAAAATTGTAAATGAAACTCTATTGAATTATTTTATATTCGAATATCCATCAGTTATAGCAGACATATTAAAGTGATAGAAAACCTAATCCAGTTTCTTCCTCAGTGAGATTCTATTACTGGGAGGAAGTCGCTGGTTTCTCTGTCAGAAGCTGATTGGAAGCCTAAGGCCAGCAGGTATCAATCAGTTATGGTAGATCTGAACTTTGGTTTGATGACCTCAATATGAGAAATTTCAGACTGTGAGGAGGAACCACAGAGCACTGTTAAGATAAAAGCACACCTTAATAGATAAAACAAGTTGGAATATTTTTTCTCAAACAGGTTCCAGAGGTGTCACTTCAAACCAGATGTTGGACTGGATTTTATTTCAATGTCATTTATGAATGTCAGCAGGTTGAAAAAGATTGTCATTTTGGAGAGAGTCTCATCAAAATCAATATACCACTAAATAAGAGACAAAAATTAATAGCATGTATGACAGAGGAAAAGCCTTTCAGACTCTGTGCTCAAAGCAAGATGCCAGAGATCACCAAACTAGTTGTTTTTATTTATATTAGACAACAATTTAATATAATTATCGCAGTAGGAGCAATTTGTTTTAGATACTTAGTGAAATATATTTGTCCTATTTGATGTTTATTGTGACGTATACTCTGAAACGAACAAAGTAATTAGTCCAATTTTGTTGTTTATTGAACGTTCAGAAACTACAGCAGCTGTAACGTGCCAAACAAATGTAAAATAACCCGAACAGGTGATCAACTCAAAACCACTCGTACCTTTTTACTCTGTCGTTTAAGTACATCCGTTGCCATGGCAACTGCCTGCTCTCAGCAAGCCGAGCAGAGATTACGATAAAAACGTGACAGTCAGTTACTATATTAGGCCTTCAAGCTTGATGTTTATTTTGCGATTATTGATAAGCTTTCCCTGAACACAGCATTGGTTGGTGAGCTGATTTAAACTAATGCTCTGCTAGTCAGTCTTTGAGTCTTTTTTTTTTTTATTTTGGTAATGGAACCGAAACGCACAGATTTGCTCAACACCTTGTTGAAACAATAATTACTGATATTATTTTTGTTGGGTCATTAATTTGAACACGTTTTGTTGACATTTTTATTCTTTAATAAAGTTACAAACGTTTTGGATCTTTTGATAAGCGCGTCAGAAAAGGACATGCTGGTTTCAGCCTCATGGTGACGTTCAGTTTTTCACCTACTGCCGAGATCGACTCAAAACCTTCCGCGATTGACCGGTTTATCATGATCGACGTATTAAGCACCCCTGATTTAGAAATGATAAAAACATGCAAGATGAAAAAGGTGGGGAATTATCTTGACAGTTAATGGGCAATAAGTCCTGAGCAGCAATTTAAATTAAAGATATGTCCTTTAATATACAAGGGAAAATTAGTGTATTGATGGAGTCCAAAACTGTCCAAGCAGGATCTGAAGTCTTTGGCAAGAGGAGTATTATCATTATCCACATGAATGTGAAAATCCCCCAGAAGTATTATGCTTGACATTGTAGATAGATGCATCAGCCTGCAAGCTCATTAATAAAGTCTTTATTATACTTCTGAGGGTGATGTAAGGCTGCAATAATGGTGAGAGTTGGTCCAGAGAGCTTACATACAGTTGTTTGAAACGAATGACGGGAACAGTTACAGGCGCTACCCTCCGCTTCTCGCTGTAGATTATCGCTTCACCTGCCCTTCAGCCAGAAACGTAAGGTTGAGTGGGGTAAACAAACCCTGGAGCAGTAGCATCGAGTGGAACAAAGCTGTTAGTCTCACTTATAGTCAGAAATGATATCCTGCACAAGATACCCCTTACTCTTGAGCGAGTGGATGTTAAAGAAACCGAAGTTAATCGTGAATCACAAGTTTATTGTGATTGACAGCCACGTTAGCTGACCGAGCCACTCGAGGAAACGTACTGTGCTCAACGCATTGACATGCCACCATTCACTAGTGTGGGACTGGATGTCTTTGGCCCCTGGATAGTAGCCCCACGGAGGAAGTGCAGACAGTGAAAGCTTGGCTGTACTTTTCACCTGCATGTCCACAAGAACCGTGCTCCTTGAGCTCATTGAATCAATGTCAACGTCAAGCTTCATTTATGCACTAAGAAGATTCTTCTGCATCTGTGGACCTGCTCAAATACGCTTTCCTTTTATTAACATTTAAGCCGGAAGTTAGTTGTCCCTTCAAATTAAAAGCATCAAACCACAAACCAGAAGTTAACCATAGCTAAAATTAAAGGCAATACACATCAGAAAAGGGATACAAACAAATAAATAAAGTAGAGCCTGGTGGGCCACCAGACTTATAATACACCGGGGCAAACCCTGTTATATATTAAGTATTATAAATGCATCTTCTAGTTATAAAGTACTAACTGGCTAGATGCAGGTTGGTAAAAATTAAATATAATACAATTCTTTTAACTTTTCTTGCTTGTGAATTCAGAACAAAGTAACAATGGAAAAAATCAACTCAAAAGTAGTTCATTATGTTTTGTCAGTTGAGAACAATAATTATACACAAAAATTCTCATTAAGGGAGCAAAGGTTTTTGTTTTGTGGATAGTCATACTTCACTGGTAATGGAAATGTGAAAATGCATTATAAGGTGGTAACCCATTATTTATTATATAAGTTTTTATAATTTATAATGTTAGCCCATTATTTCTAACATTTCTTATCTAGATTTGGGAAATAGCTAAATTGTATTTTATTGAATAATCATGAATACATACTTTTTTGCATGCTTAAAATTGACAGAATGGGTTACAATTGGTAGACGGCTACTTAAAGAAAAACCTACAGTAAAAAACAAAAAACAGCAGGATTTGAATGACTGCCTCTATATTCTAGTCAGGGTTAGAGCCTCTTGATTTGCAGTTTTTAGCCCCTTTTCCCTCCCCCCTAAATCACCAAAAACACCTGAAAAGATATACCCAAATTAAATCAGCTGCTGTTCTTGAACAATTTGGAGTACATGCAAAAGCTTGGTCTCTTTATGAAGATGACAAGCTAAATTTTCTATTTTTGCTGTCAAAAATACTGTAAGTAGTTTGTAGCAATCACTTTTGCAACAAAAGAAATAAAAAAATTAGCGTACAGTCAGACCTTCTTCCCCTTCTTGGGATGAGGTCTGTCTGAAGTCTGCTGTCCGTCCGTCTGCCCCCATCTGTCCGACTTTAGATTTAGTCTCCGAGTTGACCAGTCAAAAATATTCCAGAAAGAATACAGGCATGTCAAAACGAGCTCAAGTCGCTCTCTGGATATTACTGGCTCAGAAAAAGCCATTTCATAACATTATTGGTCAAATGCGGTGTCAATCAAAAGGGAGAGCTCCAGGCTGTCATATAAAAGTTTCATAATGGACACCGGCAGAGTTTAAACAGCCACGTTAGCTGACCGAGCCACTCGAGGAAACGTACTGTGCTCAACGCATTGACATGCCACCATTCACTATGAATGGTGGCATGTCAATGCGTTGGCATGTCAGCCCTGGAAAATACAATGGAAAAACGGCATGCGGGCGTTCCTGTGCGGGTTAAGAGGTTTTAAGCTAGAGCAGACACTCAAGGTTGTATAAAATTGCGTGGACCAGCCCTTTAGCCATTTACCAAAATGGAAGCTACAATCAGAAGCCAACTTTAGCTTTGCATACAAAACAAAGTCAGGTTTTCTGTGTGAAGTTATGATCAAATTAATTGTATTCCACGTTGGACAAATGTACTGAAACTGACCTCTACACAATGTGATATTTGTTCTTTGACTCCCCTTACTGGTCTGGAGCACTTATGTTTTATGGCACGAGTTTGTAGTTGTTTTTGCTGATTGCAGCTTTTCTCCCCCTTGCTCCTTTTTCCTGTGATTGCAGCATTTTTTTTGTGACAGCAGCATTTTTTATTTGCAGCCCTTTTCTGTAGCATTTTACTCTTTTTTTACATGTTTTTTGCTGTTGGCAGCGTGTTTGCGCCTGTCGGCCACCATGCTGATCCCTCCCAAACTGAACCTTTTCTGCCTGACATGCGTCAGGCCTATCTTATGCTTCAAGATAGGAAAAAATATGGCGACAGCAGGAGTGTCAGGATTTCATAAGGACGTTGTCTGGTGTCAATCAAAAGGGAGAGCTCCATGTTTCGCTAATGTGGTAATTAGCGAAACATGTCATAAAACCATTGCCACAAGGTAGTAGTATATTATTTCACCACCTCAGCAGTCATCAGTAATGTGTTTGTGGCACAGAATCTCTAGAACCCTGAGAACGATTAGGGGTATTAATGGTTTTAATTAATACTATTTGCGCCATTTGAACTTCAGGGTCTTTGCAGACATTGCCTGAACTTGGCCCCGGTTACCATTTTGGCACTTTTTATGGATTATTGTTGTTCAGAATTCCCAGCAATTCCCTTCCAAAATCAGAATCAACAAGTCAGATTGTTTAAAGATCAATGATAGGGCAAAACACTGCAGTCTGTGCACCTGTAGACGTAAACCCTGACTCCTATGATCACAAACTGGCTGCTTAGCTGTTGTGTGTTTACAGACCCAAAGTTAAATGGACTTATCCCACCAATCAAGCTGAGAATTGAACCCCAGCACCACATATAGTCATAACCACTAGTTACCACAACCACAGTGAAACTAAATATGAATATGATATGCTATAATTTGGAGCAAAACCAGCTGGCCGGAAGGTAAAATTGAATTTTTTGCCCATTTAGTGTCCATTTATGTCTACACCTTTCTCTTTGTCCCTGCAGCTAGTAACACCAGACAGATATGAGGTCAAGGGATCGATGGAGGAAGCGGCTATCATCCTAACATCTTGCATCGAGCCGAAGATGCAAGTGACAATCACTTTAACTTCACCGGTCATCAGAGAGGAGCCGGGACAGGAAGGAGGTTGGGAAACGCATCACAGCCTTCCCATTGCACTTTTTTCTTGTCTTTCTGCTCTCTCTATGCAAACAGTTTCAGTATGTTGGTTGATATTCCCAAAGAGCATTGTTCTGCTGGCACTCCTGAAAGATTCAGACGTTGGATCAATTTCCATCTTTCTATAGACTTTTTTTTGTTCATTTGGATTGTGAGAGCTCTTTCTTCTCTGGGGTTTGCAGGACAGCTTGTTTTCCCTCTTTATTCTTTAAACAGATAATTTTTTTCAGTGACATGCATGAGCTCTATTACTGGTCTGAAGTTAAGAGCCTCTGCGAGATCCATAACCTGGTTAGTTTACCCGTAATCCCATTGTGGTTTTACATTAGCTTGTTTATCAAATGAAATAAAGGAAAGTGCCAGCAGTGTTGCTCTCCCACCTTCTGCTCTGTGATTCCTACCTCTCAAATGCTTTCTTATATCCTTGGAACAAAGCATGATCAGTGTTTGCCTTGTGTTAAGTTTAGTTATTCCAAGTTGAGATTCTATTTTGTTTCCTGTGATCCAGGGGATTGTTTCCATGTGTATTGTTGGCTATACTCAATGGAAGACATGATTACATCTTTTCCCTATATTTAGTTTGAGATCAGTTTAAGAGAATCATTGCTTGACAAAGAAGTAGACAAGCTGAATTTGTTTAAATGCTGCAGTGAAACCGGAATTGTGTAAGAGCAGAGGAAATTGATGTAATTTTCCCACAGGAAACAAATCTTCCTTTTGTGTGCTGGTGAATGGTTCACCATGCTATGTCCCCTGTTCTGAAGTGCTCCCCTGAGTTGACCTCTTTTTTTTTTTTTTTTTTTTTTTTACAAATACTCAAATTTGTGATTGATTCCTCTCTAAGACAACTCTTTGCCATTTTAGATTCGACTGGCAATAAAAGATGAGGATAAATAACTTTAACACTGATAATTCAATTCAAGTAGAGAAAATGATCAAGCCAAGGAGTGGAAAATTGATTGTTTTTCATTATTCTTAGGGGAGTATTGTATAAAGTTCAGGAAAGAAAGTTTCTGTAGAGGAATCTATGGTTGCATCGGAGCACAAGCTTTAAAGACCGCTGGGGTCTTATTCCAGCCTACTGATGTTAGGTGTGCATGCAGTGATATCTAACCCCTTTGTTTTTGGCTAATCGTCATTTATTCTTCTTTGGCAACCATTGCTTCCTCCTTTTTTAAAATTTGTAGTTATACACAGTTTTGCATAATATTGAATTATCCTTCATACACACACTGCACCCACCCTCAGAGGATTGTGTCCCACTAGTGAATCCCATATGGCCCAATAGTCTCGGAAGGATTTTTGACCAAGGTTTTCTCACATCCCAAAAACTTTGCCACACCTGCTATTCCCATGCCACTTTTTATCAGGTCATTTCTTCTTAGTATTTTCTTACTGTTAAAATTTTTAGTTCATATGACTGATTGGTAGACAGTCAAACCTTACTGTGAATAAATACTATCCACAGAAACAAAGTCTTATTCAAGTTTCAGATTTTTACCTGATAAAATGGTTTTGGCCTAAATAGTTCTTATTCAAAACTCTCAAGTTTTTAACTAAACTCATAAGTGAGTCTGTTGAATCAGTAACTTCATACCCATTTGAAAGTTAGTTGAAGTACACAGCCAGCCAGCTACCATCAGCTTCGTTCCTCAGCAGGGTTATTTTTTGTCAGACTGTATTTATTTTTTTAATTACTAAACGCAGAATAAGTATAAAGTTTTGTTAGAAAGAAACATTGGTATGTGTGGCAATGTGTTTGTTCTATGCCAGCCTCGCTGACCTGGTCAAACACCCATTCCTCATCATCGTTTTGACACTTGAAATCCATTTTTAGATGTAACCTCGGGTATGGTGAAAGACCCAGCGGACGTCTTGGACAGGCAAAAATGCCTTGACGCTCTGGCTGCTCTGCGCCACGCTAAGTGGTTCCAGGTTCGGAACATCATTTTACTTTCTCATTGTAGCCTTATGAGATGTATTTTTTAAATTGAGTTTTAAAACCATTTTTTCTTTTTTTGAAATAAACAGGACAGTTCATATTTGAACCAAGAAAAAAATTTATATTCAAGGATGCCGCTCTGATAATCTGATTTATGTCCATTGTATATATTATAAATCTCAGCCCATCTGAATTCATATAAAACTTTAATAAACTCATTGAATTGGCATCCTTGTATTATTTTCAAATTTTTTGATTATTAAATGAAATTCCATAAGGCTGCAAAATAACTTGCACAAATGCCTTTATGTTCAACGTTTGTATTTTCATTCTTAACTTTTTATAGAATAGGGATTGAGAGAAAAGGGAACATCTGAGTACTTTCCTGTGATTTTGCTACCTGAGCAAAAAACATGGGCAAAGGAACTCTGATTTCTTTGCCTCTTTCAGTCCCTATACTCTTCTCTCAGGTGGGCTGTTGTACTTCTCAGTCCTTGTTTGTGAGAAACTACAATCAGTATGGGGTCAGGGTTTAGAAGATGGCAAGAAAAGTCCTAATTCTTGTGCATCTTGTAAACTCACAACTCCTTTACTAACTGTGAGGTACAAGACTACTGGGAATGGCAGCTAAATGCAAATGTTTGGCTTAAACACATCAAACTGTATTAAAGCTTCCATTATGCACAGTAGTGATTGGACCTCTATAATGTAACTGACTCACTTGTTTGGTCCATTTATCTCTTGTCAATCTTGGTCACGCCATAAACCTAACTGTATTGCCTCAAAAGGCTAGAGCCAATGGTCTTCAGTCCTGTGTGATCATCATCCGAATCCTGAGAGACCTCTGTCAGCGAGTCCCCACATGGTCACCTTTTCCTGGATGGGTAAGTTCACAATAATGCGGATTGATGATTCATACGCTTAACTAATTTAATTGTGCTTTTTTTTTTTGTCTAGTTTGTAGTTTATCTTTGCTTTTCTTCATTATCATAGCTCAGCACCTGAAGGCCGCAGTAGGTTTTGCTGATAAATACAGCTTAAAATGGCTTAAATATTCAGATTTCACTTTATGGACACTCTTTATGTTGCCTTTGTTTTTGTCCTGTATATTGCATTTTTCCCCAATTGACATTTATCATGATAATAATATAACATAACTATTGCAAATATTCTCCAGTCTTATTTGCTTTTGGTCATATTAAAATCACTATTGCATTTTCTTACAGTTTAAAATGTAACTAACCACCAAATTAACTTTTTTTGCTGATAAACTGTCTAAATAGATGTGATGGAGACCAGGGGTTTCATCCCTAATAAATGATTATTGATATTATGTTTGATTTATTTACAGAACAAATGCTTTTTGTTTCAGTTACATTGTGACATTTAGTTACACATTCTTTCAGGCAGAGGGACTGACCATCCTTCCTGTACAGGGAGAATGTGGGGGGAGTGTCAGTTTGTTTCAATTTGAGGTTAATTGATTGAGTCTTACCTTTTCGAGTGTGTCGCCTCAGCAGGGTGGAGCAGCAAAGGGTGACAAATGCTCCTGGTGCTGCTAAAAAGCTTCTGGAGCATACCATTTTCAGTTTGGAGGGGTAATGCTATGAGGAGCTACAAGTTAAATTTATTCTTTGATTGATCTTAGTTTACTTCTAATGATTTGCATGTAAATATTTGTTGGTACCATTTATTGTTTTCTGTTATGTTTGTGTAAATAATGTTTGTTTGTTGTTTTGTTTACTTGGTATGAGTGCTGAAATTGCCCAAGGTATAAAAACTAGCTTCTCTGTCTCACTATGAAATGGGTGTCGGAATATGACTGCATTTTGTTGTCATGCCTCCTTCCTAAAAAGCTGAGCCTGTGCCGGCCAAGTGACAATAGGTTTTGAGTTTTAACCTTGTTTCTGTGCAATTTTTGACATTTTTTTGTGTAAATTTATTTAGTTCTACATTATTTTGCCTAAAAAAATGTGTTAGTACTGGTCCATTTGGTAAAACAGTGTCTAAGCAGTTGCTTATTTGTTTAAAACCATACTGCTTTACTTCACTCAACCTGTGTTCTGATATAAAAGCATCCCACTCCCCGCTGAGGTCTATAGGTAAGACTGGAACTAACAGAGGGCAGTGTCGGTGCAGCC
Source organism: Girardinus metallicus (assembly GCA_903067095.1). Classification (NCBI taxonomy): domain Eukaryota; kingdom Metazoa; phylum Chordata; class Actinopteri; order Cyprinodontiformes; family Poeciliidae; genus Girardinus; species Girardinus metallicus. The sequence goes on along the minus strand of CAEGAE010091351.1, from coordinate 4,838 downwards.
AGTGGTTAAGTGAAGCCGGTTGAGAGAGAGTCGGTATCAAATGACATCAAGTAGTCTCTGTACTGTGAGAGAGATGGAAAAAGGACTGAATATTGATGAGATTTAGATAATTTTGAAGGTGGATGGCAACTGTAAGGGTTGATTGGAGATGTACCTGTAATTGGAAAGGACTTCTGGGTCAAGAGTGGGGCTTATGTAGCCTGGTAAAAACCAGCCCCTTGTCCTACGTGATTTGTTTCATCCAGAGGCTATTGGCTCTCGGTTATTGAAAAACGATGCATCCTGGAGGATTAACAGTGTTGAAGTTTTAAATTTTACCCAATTGCTAACATTTGCCCGTGACAGATATAATGCGCCAGTTCGACGGTATGACTCTGACTGGAAGTTGCCTGTGGTGTAAACAACCATCTACCACTGCGAAGACAGAAGAGCAAATCTGAACGAGGCGGCTGTTAATTATACATTATAACCCAACACAGACTGAAGAGCTTCATTTACTTCCTCCACTGCCATTGCTAAAACTACAGGCAGACCACAATTCTAAAACGGTGTCAAAAATCAAAGTCATTGGTCACAACTTCTCCTTCTGTTTGCTGATTGGCCCAGTCAAAAATCAACCAGAGACAATCCAAGTCAAGGGGAGAAAGCCCAGACTGTGTTGGAAGTGGGATTTTTTTATTTTTTTATTTTGAGCAGAATTGTACAGGAATGCAATGGCCAGGCTAAGTTTTATGAGAATTGGCTTTCTTTAGATTCTGTGGTTAAAAAAAACACTTGCATGATTTAAAAAGATGGGCTACTATGTTTTCATTCTGTGCACACAAAAGCTGTTAATAATAAATATTTCTTACAGACTGATATAAATTCCACTTCATTCCAGAGTAGTGTTGTTTCTGTCTGTATTAATCAGGTGCCATCTTGTCTTATAATAAGGGTAAGTCGAAACATGAACAACTAAAGCTGAGTACACAGAAGCGGAGGATGTTGTGAGGATTTCAGCAAAGACTTGAGCGATTTATGTGCAGTTTTGGAGGAAGAGGCTGGATGGAGTGATGAAGAAAAGGAGCTGGTTCTAATGAAGGACTGCAACTTTGTTTATTTGAGCCATATAGTTCAGGAAGAAACAATGACTCCGTTTCTGGGGAGGAAGGGTTGGAGCTGGGCATCTGTCGCCTCCAAATCACTGAATGGTAATAAACAGATCTGTGTAATATATAATAATTATTCATCTATAACTCTGGTTTAATTCAAATAATCCCGTTACTTTAAAGTAACTGGTACAAGTTTTGCATGTGTTCCAACATATAAATGTTCTGAGCATGGTGTTCAGTGACCAGCCCTGCTATTCCTCTTATTTCCAAGTCTGGATTTCAATTTTTCCTCTTTTGATATATCTGTTACAATCTTGTACAGCACACAGGGATTATCAGTTGACGTCACCCAGCATCATCACCACCCAGTGTACTGTGTATGTTGCCTGTAGAAAGAAAGCAAAAATATATTCTACTATTTACAATTAGGCTAAAAAATTTTTTTTCCAACTTGGAACCTGCACAGACCATGCAGCGTGGGGCCACCTCATACAGATGTCATGTTTTACTTTTAGTATGGCATTGCACTGCCTCTCATTCAGGCTGCTACACTTTAGTTTCTGATGACTTAGTTTGATATATACAACATTTTTTTAACAGAAGATGACCTAATTACTTGATGGTACTATAAAATGGCATCATGTCCCCTATATAATACTGTCCCTTTAAAACTGCCAGTGAGTCCTGCATTGATTAGATGTTCTTCAGTGGATCAGTCCTCAATAAGCTCTTAGATTCAATTTGGCAGACTGACTGCTGCTTGGAAGGTTCTTCACTGTTTAACTTTTATTCCCTGGATAATGTGGTTTTGTCAACGTCGGTGACTTTTTTGCGTATTTTTGTTTTTGTAACTTAGATTGGGATATGATGTGTACTATAATATGAAGGAAGGCTAAAAGATCTAAAAAGCAAACGGGTTCTATTGGAGGGACTTGACTTGTATCTTCAGGTCAGGAAACAGTCAATTAGTTTGTTCATAACTTAACCAGGTGGATCACTGTTCAAATTTTTATAACCTTAAAACTTAGTGACCTTTATTTAGGAGTAGAGGCTACATGATGAGTTTTCATCAGACAACAATATTTTATAACATAAAAGCAAAATATTAATTATTTTATGTTAATAATGAACGATCAATGGATTGTCGTGGCACTGGTTTTCTGAATTCTGTTCAGCTTTCCTGTCTTCTCTAATATAGTACGAGTTATAACTTTGAATGAATTAAGCTGAGTGTTTTGTCAATTTCAATTCAATTTAGTTTTTTCATGGGGCCTATTCACAATAACCGAAGATTATGCCCAGAAATCTATGGATTCCAACTGGATTGCTTTCATTTCAATTGGATCCTAGTTATTAAACAATGCAGTAAAATTCAATTTATTATGCTAAAAAGTTGAAGGAAACTGCCTACTGCATGTAGTTGCTGACTGGCAGCTTTCACTGCCACAACTGAGTACTTTTTACATAAAACCACCAAACACACATTCTCTTTCCAATCTCATAAGTTGTTTTTATTGTTGTCTTCATTCAGGCAATGGAGCTGTTGGTTGAGAAGGCCATAAACAGTGCCTCGGCCCCTCTCAGCCCCGGTGATGCACTGAGACGTGTCTTTGAATGCATTTCTTCTGGAATTTTACTTCCTGGTGAGATGTCTTTGAATTTTTTCTGCAGTTCTGTCGTGACGACTTTAGTGTTTTTCATGTGGGAATCAAGCGAAGAGCTACATGGAGCATTTCAGAGAAAATTCTTGCTAATTAAAACAACATGCATATTGGAGAACAATTTTACTGGTCAGCTTTGATTCATTTTTATCTTATCCAGTCAACTGCTACTAGGAATGTGTGATGTACAATATACGGTAGAAACAACAGAAATTTGGCCTATGATAGAGATCTGCAGTGTACCAGCTAACCGTGGTAATGCTTGATGATACAACTGGCCTATGTCAAAACAGAGTCAGGAGGGCAAAGAGCGCAAGGGAAGAACTCACTATAAAGGCAGGTCCAAAAACATCAATTATCTGGACCTGGATCAGGTCTAACCTCCCGCAGTCTTAGCGTGACGGCATGTATCACTATCAGACAACGAGAAACCAAGGGGAAATGTCCACACGGGATCGGCATGACCTCTGCTGGGATACACATGGGGTAAAGCTCTCTGAATCCAGCGGACCATGTTTCTTAACCCTCCCGCCTCCTGCAACCTTAGCGCAATGCTCAGGAAAAATGACAAATGTCACAGTTGGACAGCGAGGAAGTGCTGTGAGGCGGTCTGATTGCTTTTTTGAAACCACATTAAAAAAAACATTGCAAAACCCCACACTGTGACCAAGCCGGATCATGCACAGTAAAAACTTTGTGCGGTTTAAATGACCCCATCTGTTAAGACTGTGGGAAGGTTGACCAATCAGACCAGGGGCAGAGAGATTTAACCTGTGTGTTGTTATTGTGCAATAGCCAACCCCGCCCTAAACCTCAACTCCCATGGACTGACTACTGACCAGCTCTCCGTCTAACACAGGGGTGCTCACTCTTTTTGTGACCAAGATCTACTTTTTCTCTCACCAGCCTGCTGAGATCTACCTCATGACGAAAAGACATAAAAATTGTAAATTAAACTCTATTGACATATTTTATATGCAAATATACATCAGTTATAGCAGAAATAATAAAGTGATAGAAAAGTTTCTTCCTCGGTGAGATTCTGACACTAGGAGGAGGTTACTGGTTTCTCATTCAGAAGCTGGTTGCAAACCTGAGGCCAGCAGGTGTCAGTCAGTTATGGTAGATCTGAACTTTGACCTCAATATGAGAAACTACAGACTGATAGGAGGAACCAAAGAGCTCTGTAAAGGTAAAGGCTAATCCTCTAAAGTTGGGTTATAATTAATTTAATTTCACATGATTATCGCGGTAGAAGCCATTTGTTTGTTAAAACTTAATGAAATATATTTGTCCTGTTTTATGTTTGTTTTGAATGACGTTTACTCACAAACGAACGAGGTAATTAGTCCAAGTTCAGAAACTGTGATGCGCCACAGCAAAGGCAAAGAAAGGTAAAATAACCTGAGCAGTAATCAACTCAAAATCTCTCTCTTTCTCTCGTGTTTAAGCACACCCATTGCCGTGGCAACCGCCTGCGCCCCGGAAGCCGAGCAGTTTACGTAAAAAACATAACATTCAGTCTGTTACGATATCAGGTTTCCAGGCTTCATATTTATTTCTCGATTATTAATAACATGATCACAGCGGTGGTTGAGTAGCTAATTTAAACTCCTGCTCTGCTCGTCAGTCGGTCTTTGAGTCCCTGTTTTTTGTTAATGGAACCGAAACGCACTGTTGAAACAACACCTTGTTGAAACAATAATTACTGAGATTATTAATTTTAACACGTTTCATTGATTTTTTTTTAAATTATTATTCTTTAATGAAGCTACAAACGTTTAGGATCTTAGTGAATATTTTTGATAAGCCGGTCAGAAGAAGAAGTGCTGGTCTCAGCATCCTGGCGGCGTTCAGTTTGTCACCTACTGCCGAGATCGACTCAGAACCTTCCCGTGATCGACATTATGAGCACTCCTGATCTAATGGGTCTGTAAAATCTCCAAAACCTCGAGTCTTACTCAGAGACAGGTCTAGGGAAGATAATCTATTCAAACTGGTAACAAGAGAGACTCATCTAGCTTTAACTACCTTCATTCCAAAAGTTATGACCCTTTTCAGTTAATAAAGCAATCAAGTGAGTAGC
>CAEGAE010091350.1:0-97289 GCA_903067095.1 Girardinus metallicus | reverse complement strand
TCCATCCATCCATCCATCCATCCATCCATCCATCCATCCATCCATCCATCCATCCATCCATCCATCCATCCATCCATTCATTCATTCATTCATCGACCCTGTCAGCCCCCTCCAGCCCATTCTGGGGGATCATGTCTGGAAAACTTCCAAGCCGAGGCCTTCAGTGAGGCTCTCTAACCACCTCGTTTTACTCCTTTGGCTGCGTGGGAGCATCAGTTCTCTGAGCTAGAACATGCTGTGGAGGACGCTGCTTATGTGCAGCATCTCTTTTCTTTTGGTCACATCCAAGAAATAGCTTTTTTGTTTGTTTGTTTGTTTGTTTTTAAGGTAGACTTTTAAATGTTATCACCTTAGTGCGCTTTCATCCTCCAACATATGTGTTAACGTTAAGATAAATGGCTAAAAATAGAACTAAGTTGCTTGAATTGACCAAAACAAGGAACAGATGAACTACTCTCCCATCTAAGCAGTTTAACATTTCCTAAGACACTAAACATTACCAAAGTGAGCAAGTGGGTCTAAAGGGGCCTCCTGCTGAAGGTTTTACAGGACCTTGGAGTAGCTATTTTTCCTTCTTACTTTCTTTCTTTCTTTCTTGCTTGCTTGCTTTCTTTCTCTTCCTCTTTTTCCTTCTTTCTTGTTGACCCGATCCGTCCCTGTGTGGAGGAAGTAGAATTCGGGGGACAGGCTCGGATGTATGCATGGACAGATGGGAGGATATCAGGATCCCTCTGGGAGGAATCGGCGTTCAATGGGAACAACACAGAACAGTGATGTGGGATTATTACAAACACAGATCAGTAAATACAACAGATCAGCAGCCCGACCCCAGCATGCTGCTCTGTTGATGATTCACGGGAGTATGAGAGAGATTTAAGACCTGCTACTGATACATTTGGGTTGTTTAGATGGCAAACTCTGCGAACATTGGAACCGCGAACTGAAACCCAAACAAGAGGTCCAATATAAGCTGTTTTTACTCGTTCCAACTGGGCGGGAGGATTCAGCTCCTTCAGACTAGCCAGCAGCAAGTAGAAAACACCTGGTGGAAATGCGAATCTACTGAGCTCATGATCGGAGCTACTTCTCAATGAAACGCTGGTAAAACAAAACAAAACAAAACAAAAAAAACATTTTTAAGGGGTTGATAGAGGAGTTATGTTATGATGACTTTCTGAAGGCGGAGTGTTGGAAGGAGCAGGATTTTGTTAAAGAGACAGAGGCCCGATTTCAAGGCATTAACTTACAAAAGCCACATTTCTTTTAAATCATAATTTGTTATGTTGCAAGTGAAGGTAACACAGTTGCTTGATACAATGTGACTAGAAAAGGAAAACACATAATACTGTCCCTTTAAAATATAATTCTCATCGGAGAATGCTTATATCCGTTTTGTCTGTAATTTATCCTATTTTTATACGAGTGCTATCACTTTATTCGCATCTACAAGAATTATAGGTGCTGCATGTCAAGACTGTTTTAGTGGAATTGAAACCTTATATTACAATTGCTGTTACTTCTCCAGTTTGGTTGGTTGCTACAGCTGGATTGTTTCTCGGCTGAGTATAACTCATGTCAGTCACTGTGATTATCCAGCTTCTGGTTAATTGAGACGTTCTCTTCTGGATCATTAAACAGATTTTGTTGGCTTACAAGAAAAGTGAATTCATTTTCCACATTAAGGACGCTGTTGTGTGGTCACACCAACGCACCAACGAAAATGCATGGAAGCTCTCGTCCTCAGAGCAGCAGCGGTTGCTCGGCTGCGTTCGGGGGTTGGGGGTTGGGGATTGGGGGTAGTTGTGGGGGGGTGCTCTGTTGTTTCCTTCAGCCTCCTGACAGCCGGATTGACTTGGCAACGCGACGCAGCAGGACCCATATCAGATGTGACAGTTTTTCAGCCTCTGCTCTGAACCCACCCCCCGCCCCCCCCGACCCCCTCCGTACACCCCCCTACTCCAGCATCTGTCTCGTCCAGCCGCGCTGGTGATCATCTGTGACGTTTCCCCGGTTTGTTTGTCCCCTCGTCTCCTCTGTCCGCCGCGAAGGATCAGAGGCAGGCGAGGAGGTCAGCAGTGAGGTGCTGATGGGAGGGATGAGGAAGGGGCCGATTGGTAAAAGAGCTGATGCGCAATAAAATGTGGAAGCTGGGCCTTCAGTCAACCAAACCCTTGACCACGCGGTCTGCTGCTGCGTTCAAGTGCAGCACTGGTGGAAAACCCAGCACAGTCAAGGTCCAAGAGTCTGCAAAATTATATCTGTGCAGATCCCAACGGCAGCAGCTGCTTTCTCTAATTAGTTACACTCCCTGTTCTTTGGTTCAATGTGCATAAAATCAGTAAAAACAGCTGCTGTTTTTTTATTTATTTTTTTTTAAATTTGTGCCTTGAAAGAAAAGCAGCAGTCGAGGAACATCAGAGAGTGGCAAACCGGAGCAAATCGGCTTCCAGTTCATTTCTGCCTTTAATTAGATCTCAGAGATCAAGTCGTCAGCTACAGGTACGTCCAGGACATCAGGAGCCCTCCGGTAGGTTTCGGGAGAACATCTTCTTCCAAACAGGCAGCAGTGGAAGTGATTATGGGAAGCAGACGCACAGCTGGATGTCAAACCTGAGCAGACAACCCCACCAGCACTCGCAGATGAAGAAAACAAGCTGCATGCTGCATGTTCTGGACAAAAAACAGAAGATCTTTTGTTTCAGAGCACCGTGTCAGGAGCTCCCCAGCAGTTTGGAAAATACCTTCCTTTTTTTTTTATTTGCATTGCGTCACTGAAAGCTTTGATGAAGCGCTTCAGAGATTAAATTTTATTTTATTTAATTTTTTTGAAATCAGCAGAATACCTTGATCCCCAGCACATCCTTGACTTGATAAAGTCAACGGCGTTTGTCTTGGTGTCACTGGTGTTTATGTCTAATTTAAAGGTCTCATACATCCTGACTGAACTGCATCTAATTCCAATTCAAAGAAAACAAACACAAAAAATACAAAAGCTGCTAAAACGGGTAAATTAAAAATATTTAGCAGTAGAAGCACTCGATTAATGACACAAAACCGGGAAAAGATTGGTGGATATCTGCCACCTGAGGCATTAAGTCAACTTTTAGAATATTTTTTAATTAAATAATTAAAAATTTTATGCTTTTCTAATATTTATTGCAGTTAAACTGTAAAAACATGAGCAATAGTAATAATTCTAATAGCTTATACTGTGTCCTTGTAGATATTTGTAGACGCCATCTAAACAATTAAAACATGAAGCAAAATGTTTTTTTTTAATTACTGAAGTTGGTTCTGTGAGTTACAGTTGCTACTCTGCTATTTAAAAAACAAAAGCATCTGGAATTGTATGGAGTTTTAGTTTATTACGTGGGGCTTTTTGATTGGCTGTTGAATAATTAGCTTAATTAAAACCAAATTTTTTTTAGCTTTACATCATATTCTAATGTTATTCCCTCATCAAAACATACCTGGAGTGTTGCCTTGATTCTTTCATGCATCGCCGAGAAATCTTTTAATCTCCCATGGCAACCATTCAGATGTCCAAACGCCTGGTTGGACCTATTACCACCTTAAAGGCGCAGTTTTCAAGCTCCTGAGCTTCTGCCTCACAGAGCAGCCCTACTCCATGTCTCTCCCACTCAGCTCCTTCAAACTAGCTAGCAGCAATTAGCAAACACCTGGTTGAACTGCGCATCTGCTGTATGGGCGCTACTTCTCAGTGCAACGCTGGTTAATAGAGGAGCCATGTTGTGACGACTTCATGAAGGTGGAGTTTCAAACACAGAAGTAGTTTTTAAAGAGACAGAGACCCAATTTCAAGCCGTTAAATTACAAAGTCAAATTTCTTTTTAAGTCATATTCGATATATGCACCATTTTTGATACTGAAAGTAAAATAGTTAATTGATTGTGCTGTAAAATGGCACAATGTGGCAAGAAAATACATAATACTGCCCCTTTCAAAAAGGTTGAGAAACATTTGCTGTGTAGATTTCTGGCACCCTGAGGGTAGCACAGTCTTTTGAATGTCACTTTCTATTTATTTTTTAATCTGTTTTTGTGTTTCCTCTTATTAAGTCCAGTAAAAGCATAAACATAGCCGCTGGATTCAAAGACCTCTATTTTTTGAAGAAATGTGTCTTGTACGAAAGAGCTTAAAGGGACTAGACTAGTGCCCCACTTACAATATTGCTTATACTGTGTTGATTATTTTCACTGGATTAATTAGTTCAGCCACTCAGCTTTGGCTCTCAGCACACATTAAGCTGTGACTTGGTGCACATTTGGAAGAGGTAGTGTCACGTTATGGTTTAAACTACTGACCCACATGCACAAAAACTCTCAGGAGACCAGCAAAAAAAAGTTCATCAGGTTTATTGTTACAGACGGAATAAAGTCCAGACTTCTCAAGGTTCTGTGCAAGGAGGGAATTGCGAGTCAGATAGAGAGTGGGGAAGAAGATTGTTATAATAAAGATGATGGCATAATCTTGCTGGAGGAATGAGAGCATTCTGGGTTGCCAATCTGTGTGGTAGTCGAGTCTTGGCTTGGAGGATGATGGCGGTTTGGATCTAAGCTGCTGACTGTGGTGGATGATCCAGGGGGAATTATTCTTCTAGTGGTAAAACGTGGGTTCGGAGGATGATCGCAAGAGCTTTATTCCAGCAGGAGACGCAGAGAAATACCTTAGGAGGTAGCGCAAGGAAATAATTAGTGAGTGAAGTCTGAAGCACACGGAAAACACGAGGAAAGACTAGAGGTGCCACTTAAGCTAACACTCAGGCGAAGAATGATCAGCAGCTCGCTCCTCTTATCGTCCCGATGATCCGCAGGTGTGTGGGAGCAAACCTCCTCACCCCCACCATCCGGGAGAAACCTATAGGCACCGGAAAAAGCACCACCCAAACAGGAGCAACCCACTTCCCTGACAGGTAGAAGGACTTAACATCCTAAGAGTGTGAAGCTCATTTCTATGGTGTCGGGCGAATCCTCGGTTCTGTGACTTTTATGAACTTTTCAAGTCTATAAAAGTGCTGCGAAAGTTTTCAAACCTGTTAGTTTTGGGTTGTTTTTTTTACATTTTGTATTGCTGCATACACAAATGTTGACGTGCTCTCTTGGGATTTTATGCAATAACCCAACAGAAGGTAGCACATAGTTGTACAGAGGGAGGAAAAGAGTTTAAAGGTTTTTGACCAGTAAAACACAGAACAGAGGAGAGTGCTTTTCTGTTCAGCAGCTGTTACGTCTGCAAAACCTTTGGTTCGTCTCTGTGAGCATACCAAATTTAGAGTATGAAACTTTTCTTTAGTTCCCTAGGCTATCAATTTTCAAATCTCTCAGTTGCTGATAGATCAGATTTTTTACCGGACCATTTTATCGCATGAATATGATTTAATCTAAACTCTCCAACTGTGGCTCTTGGTTGTATGTTTGTGACCAAGATCACCAAAGCTACAGCTGTTATCAAAACAAATGGAGTACAAATGCAGACCAACTCTATTCAGGTTTTGATTTGTAAAAAAAAAAAAAAATAAAAAAAATAAAACAATAATAAAAATCCACTTTATAATTATGTACTTCCTTTGCCTAATAAAATGAATTGCAGTCGGTGGTTCTAACATGATGAAATGTAAAAATGTGGTGTGAATACTTTAGTGAAGCCCTACCTGTATTACTTCAGCCAGTAATTGGGTTTGTGTTTAGCTGTTTGTTTCTCTACAACAAAGACCGACCTGGGAATGGGGGTAATTAGAGAGTTAAGAGTGATTTTTATTGTAACTGGGCCGTAAAACCAAAACAATGAGCTGCAGGAAGTCGAAAAATCAATGGCGCCCAGTCTGCTAGGGAGCGCTCTTACACCGCATGCAGCCATTTTCATTTGTAGTTTAATTATTTGGTTCACAGAAAGGCACCCAAGATGATCCAGTTGGATCCTTAAACAAACAAACAACAACAAAAAACAGGATAAATTCTGTCACAGATCAGCGGTTAATGTATTCAGCGCGAGAGCTATCAGGCTGTGGAAGTGTTGCTATCTGCCTCACAGAAAGCTGATACCAGCCACACTCAGGTTGTAGCTCTTTGTTTCCCACCTGGGCAGTTTTCCAGCTCAGAAGGTCCCCTAAACGCCCCTCAGGCCAAGCGGATAACAAGTCACTTTTTATAAAGAGCCAGAGGAGGAGAGATTAGTCCGTCCCATGAGCCAGGCAGCTGACGAGGGATGATTTACGGCGTCGCTGTAGTGGCTAGCAGAAGGAGAGCATGCGTATGTGATGGCTGGTTTTGGAAAAGGCGAGCTCGAACTGCAGGAATCCAATCTGTTGAAGCTGGCAAAGCAAATGAGCAGCTGCGGCCTTTTCTCGCCCCACCGCTAAATAAGATAAACTAACCGGGTTAGGGAGGAACGGAGAAGGCTTCCCGCGCCGTCTCAGTAAGGGTCCGGCCACCGCGCTTTACCTCCACCGCCTGCACAAACACACAGATGCTGAGATGGACGCGGCAGCCGACGAGTGTTTGACCCTGAGGAAGGCATTCAGATACTCTAGGAAGCAGCGTTAGCGCTCTTTCTAATTCACAGTGACAAACACGCAGATGCAGACTGTGTGGGCAGAGCGAGAGGAACGGGCTCAGAATGGAAACTGCTTTGACTAATAACAGGTTCCACAAAGCTGCTCTTATGTTTTTATTCCTGGAGCTGTGATGTTGAAGCCTGTGTAGTTTGTTCTGAGTGTAAGTGGACATGGGAAAAAAAATTAGTCTCTGAGAATTAGACTGTAAAATCAAAATTTTCAGATCATATTAAAACATTCTTTCTCAGTTTACGCTTACTGAGGCTTTCTTTGGTCGGACAAATGGACCTCTGATGAGTAGATCGTATTAACTGACTGGTTCAACACATCAATAACATCGCTCCTTATGGGGAACCGGGCTATTAAACCATCATCCTTCTGTGGTCAGATTCAGATTCACACACTCTTAACGACTGACGAGAGGTGAGTCATGTACAGTTTCATACACAAAGATAGAGAAATAGTAACAGATGGAGGCGTCACTGAGCCATTTAGAAGCTTCTAGTTTAGCATTTGAGCTTGACTGATTCAATATAATTTGATAGAAATTGGACCGGATGGTTGGTGAAAGCCTCGACTTGCCAATTATCAGATTTTTGAGGGTCTTTTGTTTACATTTTTTGACTGACTGGAATTTGTTGATTGTCACCATTCTGCTTTCTGAAGCGAGTACATGCAGTCTCTCATTCTCCACAGCACCTGCCATGAAAAGCCATCGCTGTCTCTATAGTGAATCACATAGAGAATGTCTGTCAAAAAGGCAACTTTAAAACTAACTCACTTCAGGAGTAAAACCACTACGTGAGTAAAACAGACATTTGGAGAGAAGCAGAAAGGTTATCCAATCAATACCATTTGAGGGCGGAATCAAATATCCACCCCCACCGCCCACTTTCTGACCACGCCCCATTTCATCTTCTGAGGATCTCAAACTAATTGTGCAAGGGCTACAAATGGTGTGTGATTTAAAGAGAATAACAAAACGTACAGATAGCATCTAGAATTTTTAGCATACATAGTGTAATCACATTTTGCTAGATTACTGAGAAGAAAATCAAGTCAGTATGTGCCTGTGTATAATAATAATCACGTGTGAGCAAAGAGGGAGTAAATTTGTAAACATGGGATATTCTTGCACAGTCTGTTAACATCTTTAGTTAATCTAAAAAAAAAAAAAGATTTAACTATTAAAAAAATAAAAGGTTTTCTCTTGTCTGTGATTGGTCCACCAGAGGGCGCATTAACAGCTTAAATACTTCACAGTCTACACAATTTTACACTATTATTATTCATTATAACATAGGAAAATTGATCCTTTTATTGCAAATATGATTTTAAGTATTGTAAATAAATAAGTTGTATGCGTTTTGTAGATCTACAACAGTGATGCAGAAGGATTTCTTTTAGCCCATTTACAAATGAGCTAGCGTTATGGATTGTGGTTCTGGAACAAATTGTGGAGTGATATGACCCCAGGACTTTCTCAGATTTGCAACATAGCTGGTAATGTTGAGCTGAAAGTCAGGGTTTTCAAAGTCATCATGGTGCAGGTCTGTAAGCCTGGCTACATTACATAACCTGGCTCTGTGAGAATGTTCCAAGTTTAAACTGTCTGTAAGAATCTCCACTGGTTCAATAAATCTTTACTCAGTCGTCTCATATGGGAAAGTTTGAGTGAAGCAACTAAAAATCTCAAAAGCTTCCCATTATCCCATAATCATGCCTTGATCTAAATGACATTTAATCACCTAATTTATCCTCATAAAAGCCTAATGGATTGCAGTCATAACAATTCATCCTTCTTGTCTTTCTTCTTTAACCACAAATGCTTTTCTCTGCTAAATTACAGCCATTTCACCCAAGAAACCCCAAGTGGAAAGTAAAAGCTATGCAAACATGTCATCTCTCTGGAACGTAATAAAAAAAGAGCTGCCAAGAAGTGAATGCTGATGTTAGACTGAGTAAGTATTAAGACAGACACAGATCTGTTAATATTTGATCAGCAGGAATCAGAGCAACACTTATTTTTTTTTTTTTATGTTTGGAGATCTACATTTAGTGCTTCCTGTCTGCAGCTGCAGTTATGCAACTTACTTATTTTCAACCATTTTCTACAACATTCCTATTTAACAGCAGCTTTTCACCCTGATTGTCTCCATAAATACAGCCTGCATGTTTGCAGATAGCATTAAGTAGGGTGTTGTGTAATCAGTGTTTTTTTCTTCCCTTTCTGTAACTTTATTTGTGAGACTGACATGCTGTTGGTGGAAAAGAAAAAGTGTCAAACGATGTGGAAAATAACTGCTTCTATCTTCATATGCTCTCGTCTGCAAGCAGAATGCCTGAGTTAACAACCTACCTTCTTATTTGCTGCTGTTGTTCCTGTTTTGTCCATGAAGAGCTTTAAGCTTTGTTAAGCCAAAACACCGAAAGAAAGCCCGGCCATGTTGAACCTGCTTAGCAAGTTGCCCCATTGGACTGCACGGTCTTGATAAAGTCTTGCTCCAGCAAACTGATGCAAATGGCTAGATTAGCTTCTCAGGATGATCATTTCTGGTGTGTTGGACCAAAGAAAGGTCTAAAACAAGAAGGACACGGTGCTTAAAGACAGACTTTAAACCGGACTGGCCTAAACTGTTGGGCCCAAAACAAACTTTAATAACTCACAACCCATGGATGCAAGAAAAGCGTGATTAATGTACGAATATAGAAGAAGAGAAACAGATAAAAGGACCTTACTGTGATAAAATCAGGTCAAATGCAGAGAATGAGCATAAATCGTTGCTATGGACTGGATCCCTCACCCTGATGCATCACCTCCACTCACACACTCATGCATTATAAATAATGTTTGGGAGCTTAGTGAATGCATTTGCTGAGTTTAGAAGTCAAAGATCTTTTAAGCTTGTGTGCAGCTCTGTGTAAAACCTGCTGACTTTAAACAACGTATTGAAACTGATAAAACAAATCGTGAAGTTTTGCCTTTATTAATACGATCTTTAATGTTTGTATTCTGGGTCCCTTTACCCAGTTCTGGACACAGGACCCTTTAAAGACAGGGCGCAGCATCTTTTTTAAAAAGACTTGAAGATTTTTGAATTGCCAAATCCTGATTAGTATTCATATCCTTGGCTTAATGTTTTGTTGAAGTACACTGAGCAGCAATCGCAGCCTCGAATCGTCTTGAGTACGTCTTTACAAGCTTGGCACACCTCTTTGGAGAGTGTCGCATTAGTCTTCTCCACTGGTCCTTTCACACTCAGTCATGTTTGATGGGCAACGTCATTAGAGAACCGGTTTTAGACATTCAATTTGACTTAAATGTAGGCCACCCAACGACAATTACAGATGGCTTCCGAAGCCGTCCTGTTGTCGTCTTGGCAGTGTCCTTCATGTTATTGTGTTGGAAGATGAATTGTTGACATAGTCTGAGGTCCAGAGCATCGTGGAACAGTTTTTCTTGAAGAATCTGTCTTGTTTGGCAGCCAGAGGGGATTGATTGCTCGCAAATAGAAACTTCCTCTTCCAATAAAACTGCAAACACAGAGCTGTCGGGATGTTTGTGCGTTGCCACAGATGACCCAATATGTTCTCATCTTGGTTCTTTCTTGGTTGGTGGTTCATCTGAAGCACACTGTCAGCCGTCAGACCTTATTTAGGCGAGTGTGTTTAATTCCATATTATGTTTGATCAGCTGAATGAAATCAGCTGAACGAGTGGACCGAAACATCTCAAGAATTTCAGTGGAAGTCTGACGTGCCTTAACTTTTTGAGTTAAAGCACATGACATCGTATAAGGATGTGATTAGTTATAGTTCCCATCCCAAAGATCCATAATTTTAAGAACTTTGTGACATTTGATTATCTTTTTCTTGGTGGGTTACAAAGGGAATTACCCTACTTCCTGTGTTTGACATATTTAAGGATGACAGGATGTCATTCATCATGTGGAACCTGATGAATTACAAACGATGTGGAGTTTTCATCATCATAGGATGCCATTTGTTAGCTTAACAGCACCTCCCAGCTGCAGAGGTACAATAGATCTTAATATCTGTCATTTTATCCCCTAAATGAAATGAATCCTGTTTGTTTCAGCCAGCCTGGCTGATCATGTCTCTAATTTCAGCAGATGCACGTTGCATTTGCATAACCCTCGCTGAAGGTGATGAGCTGGCAGTCAGTCAGGAAAGCATCTTGCACTGGAGATGGGAGAGTAAAGAGTTGGGCTTCGTGTTTAGGTTTTACAGCTGTCTTTCTGCTGGCCGACAGTGGGGGGAAAACATATTGGATCCCGGCATAAACAAGGGGAACAGACTCCCGGATCTGGTCTGCAGCGTTCCAGTGGAATTGTCTTTGATGTTTTGCAGCAGGCGTCACTTATTTGGGCGTTTAATTATGAAAACAGCTTTTCATAAATCCACAAAGTCCCAACTGCCGTAAATCTACTCATTGTTGTTGTGCTCAGTCTTTGGCAGCGTTTTAAACCCCCACGGTATTTCACTGTAAGCGTGTTCTGGCTCAGGATCAGAATAATTTTCCTTAAGCACAGTGAACCCTGAAGGCTAATCTGTCACAATAACGCACCTCGACCGGCCGACAGCAGCTTATATCATATCTACGGTGGTAGACCTGCTAAATGGAGCCTTCCCTCTTCAGAGGACCTCTATCTGAGTGGGAGGATTTCATGATAAGTGCCTCTAAATTGCAGATATGTGTTCAGGTCACATTACACCAATGCTCTGCCTCACATTTAACTCAATTAAAGCTGACATGGCTGATGGGTTCAGGGATGCCTCTGCTCCTATGGACCCATCTAATACCAGCAGGTCACCAATGTTTTTTAAACACTTTTCTTCCTGGAATGCAACATCCAGCTGATAAATGCTAATTGTAGGGGCATCGACCTCGAAAGCAACCCAGCCACCAAGCAAAATAAAAACTAACTTCAGTTTCTTCAAATTCTCTTTTCAAGCTGCTGTCAGTTGTGTGAAAACGTATTTGCCTCCTTTCATAATTTGTCTATTCTTTTTATTTTGTCATGCTTCAAATGTTTCAGATCATCAATCGTATTTTAATATGAGATGACCTGGATATATACAAAAAGCTGTTTTAAAGTGTATTTATTTTATTCACTAGGGGTGAAAAATTATTCAAACTAAATGATTTACGTGAAAAAGCAGTTGCTCCACAACTGTAAAGTTTATTTTTAAAGGGTGGACATAGTTTTTATTTTGATTTGAGTTCAAGTAAACGAACAAGGAAAAGCTCAGTTCTTGTCTTTATTCTGGAAATATTTAAGCGTGTCCCTGTGCTATTATTATTATTATTATTGCTATTATTAGATGTCTGAACAGTTTCTGTGCTGTGGTTTTAATCCCATCAGGAACAGCAGAGCCGTCAGCAGTGCAGATCCACTCATAAATGAAGTTAATATGTTATCCTGAGTTCAGAAATCTGGTCATGCCCAAAGCATCACCTCTAATTACCCTGCGGCTCTACCTTCAGTTGGCTCAATCCTACAGTACACTTTGTCCCAGGCTGTACAGCCGTCACACAGCCATTCATCTGTGCTTTTTTTTGTACTATTTTCAACTCTCGTTTTGATCCTGTGATTTTTTTTCCCTCACTCTTTTTAAATACTCTTTTTAATCCCACTCATCCTACTCACCTCTGATGTAATGCTAAGCCTCTTTCTTTAGACTGCTTTTATGACATTTTGCATATCATTCCGCCTTCTTACAAAGTTCTTTCCTCCCAGAATTCCTTCATTCTTCTTCGTCACATCCCACTTATTACATCCCACTCATCCTACCCCATTTCTCTTAATAACTGTTTCTTTGCACTCATTCTGTTTTGCTTGATTTCATGTTATTTGCACTATTCTGAATTCCTTAGCACTTAAAAAAAATTGTTCAATAGAGTTGCAGTTTTCCATTCATTTGCTTAGTTCTATGGATGCACCGATGCTCAAATTTGGACTGATATCAATATCGATACTGCTGCTATGAATGATAACCGATATTTACCGATATTATATGTGTGTAAAAGTGAAGGCACTGCCTACGTTACTTCTCTGCTTCAGCTTGACATCCCATAATCAGGTGCTGCATCATTATCACTGTCACATGACTGAACAAATACTACATGGCTAACCCTCTGCTCCTCCCGAAACACAATGGCAACTGGATAGAAACGAACATCAGTCGCTAATGTTTGCCCAGTTTTACTTATCAAGTTAAAAAATGACTATCAGCCGATGCTGATACTGATGCAGATTTATTGTGCATTCCTACTTATTTTGAGTCCAACCAAAAGCACTGTTGTGTTTATGGTCAGCCTGACATTCCTATTTTCAGACTAATGGAGGAAAATGAAGAACCAACACATGCTCAGGGACAATAAGCAAACTTCACAGACAGACCCCAGCTGATTAAAACCCAGGACGTTCTAGTTATGATCCAGCAGCGCCACCAGTTTCCCCACAATGCAGCCTAGATCCTGTCGTTTACTTTCAGTCTCATCTCATTTTCAGTCCTACTTGGTTACATTTGTTCGCCTTCATCTCTACTTTTTATTTTCCTCTCCCATGTGGGAAGTCTGAAGTTTTCCTCTTCATTTGTCTACTGAGGCTGGACCCCCGGTCTCCTCCTTCCTGGTCTCTAGTCATTAGACTCCTCAAATGAAACTCGACCTTTTGATCCATTTCTACCGACATTCTGCCTATCTTAACTTTGATTCAACTAAACCCAGATACTGTGGTGGCTTTAATATGTAACATGTGAATATATTATCACTCAAAAAACTGAACCTCGTCGCATCCCTACAATATCGTGTGGAAATGAAGCAGGCAGGAATAATTGAGGGCAAAGGTTAAGAGACTTCTTTCCGACCCAATCACTGATTTTTTTTTTTCTCTGATGATAAATCTGTAGTTATAATTTACATGTTCGTTTTTAAAAAAATGACAAACTAAAAAAAAAAAAGGTTTTATATGAAAATTACCACCAACAAAAAAAGGAGGTGGGGTTTAATTTATATGCCACCTCCAGACTTAATTATGCTGATTTCAGACATTGTAATTCTTGTTAGGGGAGGAAAATATACAGTTCACTGAGCCTCTCCAGGAGAGGCTTAAGGAAATCTGTACAATGTAAAGGACAACCTCTGTTCCTCCATGTAATATTACTCGAGAGGTCTGCTACATGTGTTTTAATTCTCAGCGGGTTTTGCTCACCACCGATTTGCCACATGGGCAGCTTTCGGAGATAAATTACACCTCTTGTATTAGCAATGATTAAGCACCTAATAGGAATGGATTTTCCTGCATGAGGGCGATGAAAAGACCAAGGCCAGTAAGCATAATTGCATTGACTGCGTGCGCAGAAATGGTTCGTTTTTGTCGATTAACGGGGCCCGGAGTAATCGGACGAGTGATAAAAAAAAAAAGAAAAAAAAAAAAAAAAGTGGAACAAAGCCGAGCTCGTCCTCCAAATTTCCTCTTCAATTGTTAAAGGTGAAGTCCCGCTGTGGCAATCTGCAGGATAACAAATGGCAGTCTTAATTTTTCTTTAACGCGTTTTGTGCTCTGAAGAGAAAAAGGTGGTGTCTTAATTTGAGTTAAATCAACACAGAGCCCAGTTTGATTCTGTCTCTTTTTAGAATAATTAGAGTAAGTAAGAATTAAATTATGAAGAAGCAACTGTAGGAATTTCCCGTCTGCGGAGTCCAACTGATTTCTTTCACTGTTCCTTGGACTCAAAGTAAAGCAGCGGCATGACAAAAAGACTCACAGCTTGTCTTCTGCTAACTTCATATAATTTTTGTGGAAAATTACACACATATTTGCAGCACCTAGAGAAGTTTTGAAAAGATGCTATCTCAAATATCTACTGCACCTGGGCACAGAAGACAAACTGAGTCGAAAGCCCAGTTAAAGAATTTGAGCACATTTTAGCACTAGAATGCTCTTGTTCTTCATACCAGACAAAGGAACAGAAAAAAGTTTTTGTTTTTTACTTATTACATAAATAAGTACAAAAAATATATGACGTGACTTATCAAGAAGAAATCATATTTGAATTACTTTTTTAAATCAGGAAGTGATACTAAAGTTGGCAAAAAGACAGTGAAAATGGCGATCTATTTCACTGATTCAGTCAGAGTAAAGCCATTGTTGTAAAAACAAACAAACACCAGATTGTAATGTTTTTGCAAGTACAGTACGTGTTAGATTAGACAAATGATTTGTTATCGCATTGCAGTCATTTCTCTGTTGTCTGTAAAACAAGCCTTTAACTGATCATTTTTATCCATTTCTGTTTGATTTTAGCAGATATATCATTCTGAAGACAGGAAGCATTTTGTCTTTCAGCCTCTGATTCTATTTGCGCTTACTTACATTTTTTTTAAATACATATAAAATGGTCAGACTTTCCCATTATTCATAAAATCTCATCTTGTTGTTGGGAGATAGCCACTGTTTGCTCTGTGGAGCTGTTTTAGTTGCCATGCATCTGGTTTCAGAATTACAATGAGGCTAAAAATTTGCTGATTGTGTTTTTTA
This sequence comes from Girardinus metallicus, assembly GCA_903067095.1. Classification (NCBI taxonomy): domain Eukaryota; kingdom Metazoa; phylum Chordata; class Actinopteri; order Cyprinodontiformes; family Poeciliidae; genus Girardinus; species Girardinus metallicus. The sequence goes on along the minus strand of CAEGAE010091350.1, from coordinate 82,149 downwards.
GTGCATTTTTTTTTATTTCCTGTTTTAATATCAGCAAAAAAAAAACATACTTGATACTTCATAGAAATGTGTATAAATGTGTAGAAAAATTGTAACTATTGATATATAAATATACCAAGACAATGAAATGCCACATTTAATAAGGTTTCCTATAGAAAACAATCAAAAGGTAGAGTTTTTCTTTGTTTTAATTATTATTATGATTATTTCCATTACTGTCAAGCTACACACTTTCCATTAAGTGATCAAATAATATCAACCACTGATAATAATCAGGAGATAAAAAAAAAATCAAATCAAGTGTTTATCTTCAAGTTAAATATATATCTAACTTTAAAAAAAATAAGGCTTGTGTTGTTATGTACAACTGCCAGAAGGTACTTTTAACAAAATCTAAGAATATTGTCACCTTGTGTGAGTCTCAGCTGCCATAAAGCCACTCAGAGATGAATTTGTGCAGAGTTTATGGTCCCACGTCTCAGAATCTCAGAGTAAACCTGCTTCTCTTCCCAGTTTTTGCAGCCAGCTAGAGCTCCGGGACACAAAGCCAGGTACTGCTGGTTGATTACCTGCCAGAGTGAGGAGGAGCCTTGATAAACACAACAGCTCCGATGCATTGTGCTTTCGCAACAGTGGCAAATAAATTGCATTTGTCTGCCGGCTAGTGCGAAGTTCCCACCTTGGACGCAATGTAGGAACGTTTGTGGAAAAGGTCAGACTCACAAATCACACGTTGGTGTTTGGCAACTTTAAAAGGATTTCCACATTTCTGCGGTCTTGATTAACTATTCGGCTCGTTCAGAAACAAATAATCTGACCTTAGAGATTGGAGCATTTGTGTGCGGTAAATGCCAAGCGATATTTCTAGACACCGTTTGCTGCATGCTTATTCAAACCAATCATGTGCGCCGCTGAAGTAATTTTAAGGTTTTCAAAGAATGAAAAAGGGGGGGGGGGAAAAAATCAATTTCTTTTAGGGCAGGGGTCACAAGCGCAAGTCCTTGAGGGTTAGGTTTCTGCAACTTTTAGATGCGTCACTTCTCCAACACGCATAACACAAAAGTTAGCTTATTAACGGAGCTCTGTAGAAATATGCTGCATGCAAGAGAGGCATTAAGACATTGGAGCTTTACTGATAAATGTCAGGATAAAACTTCACTCCATAACATGAGACACTAAAGTAAGAAAGGTATATTTTTTGAAAAGGTACTAAAGGTACTAAAGGTTTTTGTGTAAAAAATCAAGCTGGGAAGGGTTGTAAAGTTATTTCTAAACCATCTGAAATCCCTTGTGCTAAAGAGAAAAAAAATTATTCAAAAGTGAAAGATTTTTAATACAGCTGCAAATCTCCCCAAGACTGGACATCGCAGCAAATTTATCCCTAAGTCAGAGAGTTCAATTGCTCAGAGAAATCACAAAGAGCTCCATCTCAAACTTATCACTGAAATGTTTTTTTTTTTTATTTGAACCAACTTTAAAAAAAATGACTAACTTGTTACAGCTAATTTTATGAGATTTGCTCAAGCTATAATTCTGATTTAATCAGAATCAGAATTACAGCTTGAGCAAAACTGACAAAATTAGCTGTAACAAATTAGAGCCACTTTTTGTCAGTGCAGTGTCAGTGACTTCCTTGGCGTTTGGTGTTGATTTTGCAGTGGACAGCTTGATAAGAAGCCAGAAGCAAGCAGAACTGTACGATTCAAAACGACGCTGGAGGTTGTTGTGGAGTCAGAAAATATGTGTTTGGCACGAGAACGCTGGCTTTGCCAACATGATGCCACTTAGCTGGTTAGTGATTAAAGTGAGATGGTGTTTCAGTTATCACCCTTAAGAGTGATGTGGTGCTTTTTGCATCAGGCTCTGATGCGACAAATCACAACCCATGGGTAATAAAGTGGAACAAAGTGATAACATCTCAAAATAGAAACAGACATTTTATTCTGAGCTGGGAAACTGACTTAAAACATAAAGGTAAAATGAATAAAAAAATCACCCCATTCTTTAAAAAAAAAAAAAATCAAATATTATTTTGTACATTCAGCTTTTTAGTTGATAAAAAAAGCCCTTTTATCCAACAGGACTTGTGTTCTTGCATTTAGACTTATTGCCACTACAGGGACACTTTATTATTTGCAACTTGAAAGAAAAATCCACAAAACTTTATTCATTTATTTTATTGAATTTTTAATGAACTTTATAATTAATATATGTCTATTAGTTCAACCTAACTCAAACTGCCTGCAGTAGAAAAAAAACCCTTCCCACTGTATATTTTCTAGTTGGGGCGTAATAAATGTTTAATTTAGCTATACTTTCTGAAAACAGACATGAGAAATAGACTCCGAGGAGCTTAACACTCATGGAGGTTGAATCTTGAGCTGCCAAAGGGCTGCGAGGGGCCCCAGTTTACCTCCCGCTCCCCCTGAGCTGCACTCATTATTAATTAAACCTGTTGAAATTTAAGGCTCTCCCAGCTGCAGCCATGAGGAGAAATATAAACTTCACCTCAATTCCCTCAGCATGTCTCTGACAGCTGGAACAAGATTCCTCACTAATTGAAGGCGCCTGAATGACTGCAATTTCCAAACCCGGTGATTGATCGATCAGGCCCGGAAGCTGGACGGCGTTCTCTTGTTGCAGAGCCAGGAAGGCCCTAAAAATCCATTGCCAGTTTTTCTGCTGCGGAGATTAGTTTATTTGGAAACTCCGTGAAAGGAATGAGCAAACGCAGGCTGAGGGGAATTCTTACACAGAGGCGGGAATTTCTTAACTGCGCTTGACAAATTTTCAAAACATCTCACTCACGCTTAGGAGTTTAAGTCAGTAACTTGTTCAAATGTGACAGTGGGAAGGAACAGGAAATCTGAACTGTTTCTGCTGCAATGACATCTTTGCTCTTGTCTTTTGGAGTATAAGGAAGGAGCAATGTTGAAACAGGAGACACTTAATTCAGAGGGTTGGACTCTTACATTCCAGTCCTCACCTGTGGTCAGGTTAGCATCACGATTAAATAAGAAGCTCCTGGACTCAGATGGCTGAAATGAGCTTGTTTTTGTCCACAAGGCAGACACTCGATTAGGCACAAAATTTTCTCTGTAACACAGCGGCTACATTCTCTTACTGCTCTTCAGAAAAGCATTTTCTATAGTTATTGCTGACATTAATTTTATGTTCTCTCTCTGGGGCGGTCATTGACTGAGCTATTGCTGCCAATAACCTAATAGATAAAACACGTGACTTCACCTTTCTGTGTTTAACTTTGTCTCTATCCTAGGGGAAGCAACTGAAGGAGCTATTGTTGTTACCAACCACATGCACACTGTTCCTTTAAAGGGACTATTGAGGCTTTTTCCTTATTCTTTTTTTTTTTTAATAGGAAGTGTTCCTACAACCAGGGCTTCACGGTTTTTTCTGTGAGGGCTCTTTCTTCTTAATCGGCCAATCGGCTGCAGCAAACTTCCTTTAGCATGCGGAACCATGCTAGCAGGAAGTTTTCTTTTCTGCTGTCGCTACATTCATGCTCAGCACAAGGGATTGCTGCAAAGTTTACAACTTGAAGCAATTTGCTCAGTTTTGTTAGGTAGGAAACTTTTTTTAATGAGTTATGAAAACTATAACTAGGAATGAGTTAAGATGTATATTTGCCTGTATGATTGGATTGCATGTGTTATTGCATGTGAACTATAACTTGTTTGTCATGAAAAGAGGCATTGTGAATGAAGGGTTAAATGAACAAACTTAATTAAATTGGTTTCTCCATCAGCTCTCCAAACAGTCATTAGATCCCAATAATCACAATCATCAGTATGCAGAAGGTCCTTGCATGCTTCAGTCTTTCTTATGACTTTGATACTACAGTGGTTCACTTCTATATGATTCTCCAAAGTTTCCTCAGCTATTTTACACCAGAAATACAAGAAAATATAAATATTTCTCTTTACTCTGATCATTTTCCAGAGGATCTCAAAGCAATGATAAAACTTCTTATAAAGAAACTTAATGTGGATGCCTCAAAAATGAAAAAATAAAATGACAGACCCCCTTTCAAACTTAACAACTATATGAACCCTTTTGGTTAGATGATGAAGTACTTCAACATCTCCCACAATATCTATGCTGGTGGCATATAACTTGTAGATTTTATCTCTTTATTTACATTTCACTACTTGACCATAGTTCGGGACGGTCAATGAGTCGGTGTGTCCCAAATATCCATGAGTGGAAAGGCCATATTTTTGTAAACTAAATATAGAAAAGACGTATATTTTTTTTCTAATATATGATCATATATAATTTACTCTCGTTCCCCCAAATAAATGCCAGAGTTGGTTTGTCACATATGATGTTTGTGTTCCTCGGACAAGGCCTGAACAAAGTGAGACATTATTGTATATTTCAGGATAAGGCAATAAAAAAATCATTTTACCCATGTCAGCATTTAATATCTCAACCTTTCAATAAATAAGGTGTATTCGTGGCATTAACGCCACGAATAATTATATAACGCATCAACTTCCTACCTATGTAAATCTTACAGAATACGTTATTGGGTGGATTTGACCCACTCAATGTTGTGGGTGGATCCAACCACCCACGTGAAACGGAAACGGAACGTAGCAGCTGATTGGCTAAAATTCGGCAGGTGAAAGGCGGCGTAATTTTAGCGTCTCAGCTTAGAAACAATAGTTTAGGACTCAAAAATGGACTACGTTTGATTTCTGGACCGGTTTACAGCCACATAAAGGTTCACAACCGCTTATGCGAATTAGAACCGGTGATGTAATTAAATTCTACGCTCCGGATGAACGGGAGACGTCAACTCAGGTGTTTCCGGTTTATTAACATCAATCAAAGGTGTTGGCTGACGGTCACGGAACAGAACCAAAAGATTTGTCTAAAACAAGAAAGCTTTAGACAGATTTTTTTTAGATTCTCAAGTCTCTATTTGCATAAACAGGTAAAGCAGTTTAATTTAACTTCATATAAAAGAAAACAGCCTTTCGACGCTATTGCAGCACCTGTTGCTAATTGAGCGCTGATTAACACGAATGTTTACTGCAGTCACGCAGAAACAGCCATAGGCTGTATAATGCTCAGATGTAATGAGCCTTTCACAACATGAGCTGTACAAACAATTATATCATATTTTAATCTTCTGAAGACTATCAGGCAAACATGTAGGAATTAAGAGTTCCTACACACGTTTTGCTATATTTGTGTATCTGTGCTATTATTTATATCAATTTTTAAACCAAATCGCAAAGAAAAAAAAAACCGGTTTTACACTCAGTATTTTAATTGCATTAACTACATATTAATGGTCATGTTTCCTTTAATTAACCCCCTCCCCCCCATTGACATACCTTTATAAAATTTGGAATCGCAAAGCTGGTTTCGACATTTGATTATTATGAAAACTATAACGTTCATCCTTAAGGATTTAATGAAGAGAGTAAAATTAAAAATGTATCTGGAATGCTGTGCTGTTCTGTTCAAATTATACTCAAATTAAGTATAGACCGTGTATAAATGAATTATTCTTATAATAATTCATTTGTACTCCTGAGAATTATTATAAACAAATAATTATTAAAAATTATGTTTTGCTGTGTGAAAACAAAGTAAGAAGATATTTATATAGGAAAAAGTGGAGTTTAGTATCAAGTATGGAAGCTTGAGTGGCCTAAAAGGAAGACGGTAAAAGTAGTAATTCATTTTTTTTACTGTTTAAAGGTCAGGGGAGAAGAACATTAGATGCTGCTGCTGTGAAGGTTTATAATACAAAATTATTGACATGGCTTTTGTAAAAGCAGCTTATCTTATGCTATTCTGAATTGCTGTTTTCTAATTTTGAGTTATTTGTTTTTATATTAAAGTGAACTAATACTCTCAGCAGATAAAGAGCAGCAGCGTCTTGATGTTGTGTCTGTTATAAATACTGATGCCAGGATTAAAGAGCTCAAATTTAAAGTGATTTCGTTTATGTAATGAACATTTATTAAATATACTTTGTGTGTGTTTTTTTTTTTTCCATCATTCACAGGAGGATTGCTCATGTCCCTATAGTCATATTTTTTAACAGAACAAAAAGACTCTAAGCCTTTGTATGATGTATTCATTTAGAATCAAAGTGTGACAGTCTGTGATTTATGATATGTTTAGTTTTTCTTATTTCCGCATGTGTCTGTCGGGGTTCCTGCTTCACTCATGAAAAAATAAATACAATGAGACCTCGATGGTTTTTTTTTTTTTTTCCTGACCTCTGAAGGATTATTTTTTTCTGTACTCTTCCAGGTGCGATATTTGAGGAGAACGCAGTGCGGGACGATGAGGTGTTCCAACTCGCGGTGTCCGACCTCAGTCTGAGCGATGACATCCTGCACAGCGAAAAGATCACACATTCCATAAAGCTCATCGAGCCCAACAACCCTTTCCAGGCGGTGCAGGAAGGTAAGGACGCGGCGACGACTCGTTGAAACATGGCGACTCTGTACGCTTTTGTTTTAGGTGTGGCTTATTCTTGTGGTTTTTACCTCTGGTTGGCCTTCTGTTGATTTATTTATTTATTTTTTTTTCCTGAAGCATTCTCATGATGAACAACCCTTATATGAACTTCCTAAATGCTGTTTAAACTGGGTCAGCAGTCTGCTCTGAGAGTGTGCTTGTGGCTATTTGTTTCTTCTACACTTTCTCTTTCCAAACACTTCCTCTTTTGAGCCAGACTCGAGTTCTAATCTGAGGCCCTGAGCCTTCACCCTCGCCATAGACAATTGTATGCCTTTCCACTTTAAACAGATTTAAGATCACATCCCAGTAAGGCGAGAGATGTTGGTGATAAACAGATACTTGTGCTGTTCTGCATGCTGATGCTGTTGAATGTGCTGATTACAATGTGAATGTTGAAGTGATTACAACTGTGGAAGAAAACTGAAGTGTTTTCATGCGTGCTGAGAGGAAGGTGATGCTGTTATCACAATTTAGCTGCACTAACTGCGTTTGCTACTATTATTGTGTATTTTTAGAAATGTTCCTTTTGAGATAAAAAAAAAAAAAAAAAACCTATGCCCTGTTGGGGGGAGGGATGTTTTTTAGAATAACTCGCACATAAACACGGTCTTACATTTAGTTCCCGGATATAAAAACTATATAAACCTAAGTCCCCCCTACAGCTGAAAACCTAAGTGGCAAACATGAATTTTTCAGAAAGAAGACTTAGAGTTGTTCTTCTTAAGCATTACTGACTTGGCACACTACAGCTAAGTTCTCTAAAGGTTTACTTTAAAGCATAGAGGCTGATGCCTCAGGCGCTGCCACAGTTTTACATCCTACCCCTTCAAAAAAATAAAACGGGAAACATGTCTGTGTTCCCACATGATGTTTCACCTAAAGAAGCTGAAACCTTAAACTCAAAGACATGAAGGGATTAGTTACAAACTGTGGACAGGAGCTGAAAGAGATATAATTGGTTTGTCTCGTGTTGTTCCGTAAAGATTAGGTTTTTCTTTAGTCACTTGGGAGACAGGGACATGATTCATTGATTTGATATTCATGTTTACTCACCAATTTTTACATTTAACAACATTTTAAAATAATTATAAGAAAAATACTTGGTGGAAATTGTTGTGAGATCATGTTAGCCAAAATGTCTCATGAGACATATATTGGTTAGAAATGAATTTACCTCATAAAACCTGTCCACATTATTTACATTTACAAATTTTATAATATGAGCTTTTTGGATTTTGCTCTAATCCAAACTAGGACTGTTAAAATCTATATTTCACTATAATGGCTACAAAAAAAACAAACAAACAAAAAAAAAACTAATTACACAAAAAGACAGTCGATACAAACTGACCCACTAATTTTTGTCAAAATAGTTGAATATTTTTCAGGAGCAGCGCTCCGACAACAGAAACTCAGACCCTTCTTGCAACCACTCATCTGACTGAAGTCGGGAGTAGGCCTGTCACAATAACAAATTATGCTGGATGATATATTGCTCCAGAAGTTATTGCGATAATCAATAATATTGTTGTTTGGAGACCATTTTTAAGTAATATAGCTGTAAAAATGCAAGAACACATTCTCAAAGATCAATAAACTTTAAAGTATAGTGAACAACTAACACTGGAACTGGAAGACATTTTAAATATCCAAAAATAAAAAATTCAAAGCAGTAAGTAAAATGAATTATGAAGTCTTTGTAATGCAGATTAAAGCCCAAGCACTGAACTGAAGACTTTTATCATTCAGTTTTTAAGAGAGGAAAATAGAGATAAACAATAAATCATGCCAATGAATATTACAGTTTGTTATTTATCATGCCATTAATTGATTTCTTGATTATTGTGACAGGTGTAGTCAAGACAGTTGATTTTGACTCTGTGGATTAAAAAAAAATCCACAATACATTTTAACCTGGGTGTATTCATGAGGAGCCAGTTCTTGTTTTTTTTTTTTTTTTTTTTGAGTCTTGGTTTTGGGTGCATTTTCCACCCTCCACTCTAACAGAGTGTTCATCCAACCTTAGAGGATGAAAATGAACAGCATGATGAAAGGACGTAACTTTTCAATTGCACTTTTCATACCTGTTGATATCTGTTGTAATTACAGTCAGCAATTAACAATTACTGGAGGTGAGAACACACTGTACTCTGAAACCTTAGCATGCTTGAGAAGTCTTTAAAAGCCCTTTTTAAAATCTCCCATGGAAACAGTGCCCTTGCAACATGAATATTTCACTCAGGTTGATTTTTGATGTTTGGGAGAAAGTCTAAAATATTTATACCTGTAAGCTGAAGTTTACTTGAGGGGAAAAAAAGTTAAATAGTTTTTATGCTGAATACTCATCCCTTTTGGCTTATTTACATTTGTCTGCTAATTGAAGGAGACAACGCTGCTTTCATTCATATGAAAATTTGATTTGCGGGACATAAACAGAAAACCAAAGTTTTTACCACTCATCGACATAATTGCAAACTTATTAACATGCACTGAACTAAAGTGCATAAACATTAATAGAGATGCTTTTCTTCCTCTGCATTGTGACAGCCGCAATGTGTATGAATGTGTGGATGTGACCTGCTTTTTAATGGTCCACAGGACAAAATAATCACTTACCTGCTGTAGTCATTAGCCATTTAAATTCTGCTCTTTTAGATGCTTTGTTTAAGGGCATTTGATTAGCATCATGATTATGGGCTGTCAACGCCAGGGGATATTTGTCAGAATTTGTGGCAAATCTTGGTGATTTTCTATGTAAATTTGAATAATTTATTAAAGGATTTATTTGGAAAAAAGTATTTTGCTATTAAAGAAGTTCAAACAGACTTAATCAGCATTAAGATGTTACATATATTTTTTTTCCATGACAAGAAGATTTTATATCCTTAAGTGAAAATATGTCAATAAATGCTGCGGTTTATTTCATTTTATTTTTTTGAAGCATTTATGCACTAAAATTATGTAACTCCTGGTGCACCACCACCTAATCCACTTTCTTCCTGTTTAGCAGTTAAATTTGACGGCTAAACAGCCACCACCATTAAGCAGAGTAATGAACTTGATGTGCTACTTCATGCAGGTTAAATACCTGAACAGAGGGAGCATGAAAGATGAAACGGAGGGCGGCAGGAGTTAGTCCAGCAATAAATGTCAGAGGGATGGGAAGCAGATGAAGCGACTGAAGAAAAAACAGGAGGGAGGAATACATGAAGAGATGGAAAAGAAAACAAAGACGCAGTCAAGGATGGAGGAAACGAACGGAAAATGAGACATCTCAGTGATTGTTTTATCAAATCATGGAGCTATGGGACGATGGGGAAATGGGGTTTTTCTGTGTGCTGATGATTATGACTCGGCTGCTTTCTTGGTTGGTTTGACCTTTTTCAAAGCTCCAGTGATCCGTGGCCCTGGGAGACTCCCACAGCCCGGGCTGTAGTGGATTATGGGTAATAAGAGAGGGATTCACATTCTGCTGTGTGTGTTTTTGGGCTGTTTGGGTGTTCATGTGTAACCCGACTGAACTTTGTTGGCTTTCTTGATGTTGCAACAGTTTGTGTTGCTTTCTGAATGTCTGTTTACTCTCATAAAACTTTGCTTGATATTTTGATAATCTTCTCAAGTAGATTTACATTGGTCTCTCCGTTTCTAATGGCAAGATCATTTAAGATTCATACTGTTCAAAATAATTTTTTTTTTATTTCAGAGTAAGCTGAACATTTCGTTTTGATTTTTTGATTTCAGTCAAGGCAAGTTTATTCGTAAAAACAAGGATAAGAATTCACATTGAAAACAAGACAATAGTGAAAATTAAAGCATCACATAAAAAAATCCACAACATGATAGAAAAGAAAGTAATTTTTGACCTTTATGCAAAAGCTGCAGTAAACAGTTTAAAGTACCTAACAGTTAAACAGAGCTGAGGGTCCTTCTGGTCCTGATCATATTAAATGAACAGGTCTAGGAGTGCATTCACACCAGCCTTGTTTAGTCTGCTCTAATCAAACTCTAGTTTGTTTACCCACGAAGTCTGGTTTGTTTGGGGAGATGCGAACGTGCAATTTAACTCTAATGCAAACCAAAAAAGTGAACCACTTAAAAACCTTGATCTCAGTTTAATTAAAGTGAACTTTGGCACGGGTTGAATGCACAAGTAAATGCCAAGCATTCCAAAAGCAGGCAGTGGACAATAGTGCCGGTCATTTTGCATTAGTACAACCAAAACAAGCATGGGTGTCTAGTGCTAGCAGGAGAAATGGCTCATAGTCTTTTGTTAATGACCGAAGACAAATCGGTCATTAGCAAATCCTCCAGCCACAATAATCTGCCTCTCCATTTTTGTTTACATTTCGTGAAGATGGAAGTTGTGCTCAGTGTCGTCTTCAGAGGTTCTTGTGCCATTTCCTTCTGTGGTTCTTGCTGCAGTGCCACCACAGGTGACGTGGGTAAGCGAGTTGCTCAAATGTTTTAATTTGTTTGACACAGTGAGATGTGAAAGGGAACCGCATGACCTTTCCAAATGTTGCACTTTAGCTCCTCAATCAAGCAGTTTACCACACTATAAGGAGTGAAAATGCCCTTAGACAACCAGAGAGGTTTACATGGTTCAGACCTGACCACAAAATCTGGAATATCTTAATTTAATTTGCTTTATTTGCTGAAAAGGGACACTGCATTAATTAACATTTTGAACAACAGAAATATAAACGCACCCAACTATAGCAAAGGCTGATTTCCTTTGTGTGTATCCTTGCCAGATGGTACAGGCTTAATTACCTAAAATTAAGGTTTTAGATTTTATTGTGTTAAACTAGGATCTTTAGCAGCGATTTAAGGACAAGTGTGATGTGATGCATTTTCCTGGTGCCGGCTAAAACTCTGGCAGCAACATCTTGGTTGAGCTGCAGATGCCTTAATTTCCTAGAATCATGTATAGACACCATTACAACAAAATAACCTGAAAATAAAAACATAGATTTGTTTTTAACAAGTTCTATTTTGATGGAAAACTACTTTGACATTTCCAGAAGACAAATTTTGTTTTGTTTCTTCTTTAAAATGACTTATTTCCGTTTCAAAATAATGAAATAAAATACAATTTTTCTGTAACCAAATTGAACCTGAAAACTAAGAAACATGCCAAATCGGGACTTATTTGCCCTTAATTAGAGATGAAGTAGTATGGGAAAAAGCAAATATATTTTCTTTTTTTTAACTTTTTAATTTTTTTTTTTTGTATTGCGTCTGAAATAGAACTTTAAATTTATTACGACAATAATTTTGACTAAACTTTTGATGTGAAAAAGGGCCCAGAATCAACTGGGACACTATATCTTAGGAAAAGTACTAAATTATTAGTGTGGGGAAATGTGCCAAATACACTTGTATGGTGCATCCATGGCTGAATGAAATAACCTGACTCTGTGACGGCCTCTCAGAAAAGGGACAAACCGTCCGTCTTCCGTTACACAGTTTGTCACATCAGCTAAAATATTTTGCTTATGAGATCTGAGACACAACCATTCATTTCCTGCTTAAACAGCTCATCTCATTAACACTGCCAGTATAACTGATGATTGCACAGTGTTTCTCTCTTCCTTTCACAATCCTGATTCTTTGTCATAATAGTAGCTGTTTGTTCAGATAGGAATAGCTCTTCATCCACTCACTAACACATGGAACAGTTGAATGCAGTAAACAAACCTTCTGTTGAAAATCTCAGTGAAACCATCTGGCGGAGAAATCCGCATGGATTACATGCCTGGAGTTCCCAACAAAGAGCCTGGGACTGCACATCTCTAATCCTTTTAACACGTATCAGCTGTATATTCAATAAAGATGCCCAGCTATACACTGTTTGTTGTTTTGTTTTGTTTTTTCCACAGATGGTTTGGATTTTTTTAGTTGAGCAGTCTTGGCTTCCTGACCTGCCGTTTTCTAATTCGGATATATTGTGATGAACTTTTTAACACTGCTCACTAATACCTTAATTGGCTTTTCAATTCAAACAAATTAGTGTAATTGTCTCATTATGATCCTGTCCGGCTTAGCTCAATAACTGTATAATTAGAAGAGAAATTACTTGACCTGAGAAGTCTGAAAGGATTGTGTTGCCTAATTTTTTTTCCCTGTTTTTTCAATTTTTCAGTTTCTTATTTCCATTTGTGCTTTTGATTCTTATCATTCAGGCTTTTATAGTAATCCGAGATGCTTTATTTCTTATTTGTACTCAAAATTTGTCTTTTGTTCAAAAGAATTTATAGCTATGTTCTCTCCTATCTGATATTTATTTTAAACTTCAGCAGTGTAGGAACATTACCTTTTGTGTGCTAAAGCGTTTGCCTTTATTTTGAAATTCTCAATCCGATCTAAAGTCTGGAGTTACAAACCAGTTGCTTTCGCAATTTTGATTGTGAAACAAAACCTAAAGTATTTATGGAAATCTGTGATAGATTAAAATCTTTGGAGTATGGTTTCAGGTTTTTAGGGTTAAACGCACAGTGTGATGTGAAGTGCGATATAGTCTTATTTTCAGAGGGAAAAAAAAAACGTGTAATGTAAAATGAAGAAGAAAACCTGAACTATCATGAGTGCTAAATACTAAACAAGCTGTTTTTTTCAGTGTATGTGCATGTAGATTTGTATTCTGTGTTTGAGCGACAGCTCCTGCTGTCGGATCTTTGCAGACAAATTGGCCTCATCTGTCTCCCAGCAGCAGGTTTTCCCTCAGCCAGGACTGATCAGAATCAGATGTGAGGGGCAGGTGTGAGCCTGAATAAAATATTACCAAAGGTGGATAGAAAAAATCACTATTTGTCTCGTTCTCAGGACCAATTGGAAAGTTTTGATTCTTTTATTTGATGCCCATGTTGGTATCTTACTCTACCATCATCAATACCTTACTAATAAAAATATTTAATCAGAAGTACTGCTTTGAAACTATAGACTTATTATAAAGTTATTTTCCACATGCGGGCAGGGAAAGAATGAGCCTTCAAGCTGAGAAATGTGACAACATATCCATTTTATATATTTTTTTGGTAAAATTATTTAATGAGCAGCTCAGGGGGTTTTCTTTTGTTATGTGAAAACGTAATACTTTGAAGGATCCCAATGATGTGGCACTTGTTTTCATGACGAACCGCAAAATAATAGGAACAAACGTAGCTTCCCAATAATCAATAACACATGCAGGGTTAAAAACATCAATAACATTGATGTGACTCTTTCCGAATGTGCATATGACTATGGTCAAAATGCTTTTTATTTTGACCATAGTCTTCCTCACTAGTTTACAGATCAGATGTGACTTAAATTGGGAAAGAATGTGATGAAATAATTACTTTTTTTTATTTTTGGCCTGATTGATCCTTGAAGTAGTCTCTGCTATACTGTTTTGTTTATTCAACTAATGCTCTTGTGCACGGTTGTCTGGTTGGCTACTTTTACACTCATATTACCTCTAGTTAGTAGAAAAAATATGGTTAAAATGAAAAGATTATTTTTAACCCAAATCTGGTTATTTTGTGCTTAAATGTACCTACATGCTGTGCTTTAAAGAGAAAGTTTCTGAAGCTGCAAAACATTGTTCTTTTTAAATTAATTGGTATAGATAAAAACCTGGCATAAGTAGAAAAATGCAGAATGACAAAAGTTTTGGATGCGATGAAAGAAAACAGAAGCAAACAGAATCTACTGGAAGTAAAGTTAGTCAATGGATACATCTTTTATTTTATTTTAGGGAAGGCTTTCCCAGCTTCAGCAAGTCAATGCAGTATCATGAATTTCAGTAAAAACTGAAATTTAGACCTGGACTGAAAAAATGACAAATGTGGATTTATGCGCCTCAGACATTTTCCTGGCAGATTTTAAACAATTGACAAGTGGAAATGGTGTGCAGTTTTAACAATGCAGATACAAACTTATACATTTACACTTTAGAATATCTTCAGATTGATTTAGTGTCAAATATTTCATAAAGAATGTGGAAAAAAGTTTTTGATTATAAGGCGGGCATGCTGTTGCAGGAAGGATAAACATGGCTGCACAAGGATATTCAACACCAAGGTGGTTAGATATGTCCTTCATGTAAAAGTTCATAATTGAACAAAAGGTTTACACCTCTGTTGTTGTAGATTTTGGGAAAAACGATTTTTATGTTTTACTGTAGCACATGAACTGGGTCAAATCTGAACCACTGTCAGAACCGGTCTGCGTTTATGTTGGACCCTCTGAGCTGCCGTAACGTTCTGTTGCTTGTTCTTGATGAATCTGTAGCTACAGAGGAGAAGAGCGTCCAAACGTTGTTCTCGCTGTGATGCTGCTAATCTGAGCTGTCAGTTCTCTCTGTGATCTTTGTTAATCTACACTAACAGCTCTGATGTTGCCTGGTTTCTTCTCCATACTGTGATCACTGTTGCCTTTGCTGCTGCTGATGAGTGTCAGTGATTCAACTTTCTAAGAAACTATGATCCCGCGGTCAGTTTCAGATTAAAATCGTTCTCTAATTTGAAGCAAAAATTGTACTAATGCTAATTAATTAAATGTATTCATGCAATCAAAATTAGCACAATTGGCACTTTTAACTCTAGAGCTCGTTAATTAAATCTCATTTGTCATGACCCACGAAAAATTGCAGTTGGAGGTTAATCTGCCATCTTTTGATGTCTGTGGCCTGCTGTGTATAAAATCATGGGTAGTCTATAATAAGTGCTCTGTAACAGCCTTGTACAACAAAGACTGAGATCACATGATCAG
The DNA here is from genome assembly GCA_903067095.1 of Girardinus metallicus. Taxonomy (NCBI): domain Eukaryota; kingdom Metazoa; phylum Chordata; class Actinopteri; order Cyprinodontiformes; family Poeciliidae; genus Girardinus; species Girardinus metallicus. The sequence continues at coordinate 66,885 of CAEGAE010091350.1, read as the reverse complement.
ATCCAAAAATTTTTATTTTTAGAAAAATTTTTCTTGATTATAAATGTGCCTAAAAATGGTCATCAATTCAAACCCATAGAACACGGTCACCTATATGTAAGTCCAAATAATGAAAAAAAATCCACTGGTCTTATTCATGCTCACCTGGAGATTGTTTCTGTGAAGTTAGAGTTAATTTACCTTAGCTGACTGGCACATTTTAAAAGAAACTTTGAAAACTGCTTTGTTGCAGCTTAAGTTGCTGCTGTGATCCTCACTGGATGCACTCGTGTTGGGATTTGAGCGATGAATCTGGTCGACTCATGTCACGTTAAATGATGTGAAAATGTATTTCTCTGCACTGTGAGCAAATTAACACTTTCATGCAAGAATTATGATCCTTTGTGTCAGGATTTTTTTCCAGATTTTTTTTTCATTTTCTAGGTAGGAAAAAAATATTTTCTTTTAGGTGATCAATTGTAATTTTATCCAAATACAAAGCTGTTATTTGAAAAATACATCAGTAGTATTGTTCTTTATGGGTTACCTGATGTCACAATATTTTTTTTACCTGCAAGAATCATCTGCAGGAGAAGGCCTTGGCATGCTTTATTGTCTGTCGGCCATATTGGATTTAACAAAAATAATTTCTTGCATTTGCAGCTGATGGCCAGTAGTTGAGTGGTATGTGTGCATTTATAACATAAAAATCCACAAGAAGCACAAGAAAATGGCTTTTAGATAGCTGTCCACTGTAGTGACCACTATGCATGAAAGGGTTAAGAAACAAATGTGTGTTGTGATGTCTGGATGTCAAACATATAGACATTTTAATCCCATTTATACTGATGATTTCGTGGACAGCATGGGACATTGCTACCGTGTTGAACACTTTCCTCCATTATGGCCTAGACTCCTGAATTTTATTTGCTAACATCAAGACTTTTATGGATAAAACCTCTACACGTACCAAATTGGTTTTTAGTGTTTCGTCTAGCCAAAGATTTGCTCTTGCTTTTGTGACCTAAACTCTGAGTTTTGACTACTGTATTACGTTTGGATAACATTGTGAAATGAAGAGGTGAGATGAGTAAATATAGAAGACCATGAAGACGAAGCCTCTGGCTCATATGCAGCAGCTGTTTCATTACTTCCCAACCCTAAAACAAACACTTCTGTTTTGTGTTTTAGTCCAGCCATCTTCATGCTGCATTTTTATTTTTCATTTTAGACTTTAACCTGCAAAAATCTTTTGAAACTGCCACTGTATTGGTTTGATTTATTTTTGTGCTCCAATTAAACTACAAGTAATCACGGAAACAATTTAATCAAACAGGCTATTATTGTTAAATGATTAGCCACATTTCTCCTGAGTAAAATACAGTATTCATACTCTTTTGATGTTTAAGTACAATAAATGCAAAGTGTTTTTAAACTCAGGGTAATCATGTTAAATGGTTGTGATTTTTCCATTGAAGACTAGAACTGTGGTGATTGTTTTCATACAACCATGCACTGCTCAAACTGCAATTACTTGTCATTAGATTATACCTCCTGCTCCTCCCATGAATAATGAGAAAGACTGTTTTCTCTTTACGACAGCATCTAAACATGCTGTTTAGATGCATGTTTAGATGCATTTAGTTAATTTCATGCATAACTAATGCATAAAATTAGTTATTCAATTAGATCACTAATTGAAATGATCTAATTGAAATTCACACAATCTTCAGCCCTTTTTTTTCTTGCTTTATGTTCTTGTTTCTGCATTCAACTTGTTTTGCTTACTGAAAAGCACTGAAAGTACTGTCCTAGAAAATCTTTTCTATTTTAAATGGTGCTTTAGATGTCATTGTTGACAATCTGTGTAAATCTTTTCAGTTTGTGATGTTATAGGTACGAGGTAATTAAGCAGTGCATTATTTTATCAGGACGAGCCGTTTTTCAGTTTTATATTTAAGCATACGTTCAGACACCTGACATTTAAGTCAAAGTTGTCTTATAGCAGAGCTTTTTCTTTTTGAAGCTTCACTGATGGGGACGTGTGAAGTTGGATGACCATAACAAGTGAGTGTCTATTAGTTTTATTTGTCCAGATTGCTCCCTGCTGTCGTCTTTTTTCTTTAAAAGCATAAATCCTTCAAATCTCTTGTTAATGATCAGTGATGATCTGCAGTGCAGCACTGATTCGTACATGACCAGCGTATTCATCGGCACAAACTTTGGCATCATTTCCAAAAGCTTTATGTTGCATTTTCTTGGTGGACGTCCACTTGTCGATATTTCATGAACGTAAAAATGCTGCTCAATCGAAGCGTAACGGGTTTGTAAGCCAAGGCTTTAAAATCGATCATAAATCCTCCTGTTGTGTGTAATGGGCTCCACTTTGATTCAGGCAATCTTTTTGTAAGAGAAAGCGACACGTTTACAGCACCTAAACCTGCATTAATGTAATGAAAGTCTTCAAAGGATACCTGGTCATTTCAGCAACATTTCTCCTGTCAATAAACCCTGAAAATTAGTGACACAGCAGTATGCTTGTTAGTATTTTGTTTTTGATGTTACAGCTATTCCCTGATGCCTGTTTGTTTTTTGTTTTTTATTGCACAATTTACCGAAAGTTTAAAGTGCTGTCTGTTGTGACCAAAGCTTTTATTTCTTCAGTTTGTTGGCCATTATTGTGCTGCATCTGCAGACTGGTCCACTTCATCAACGCATACTAGAGTTATAGTTGAACATGTAGTTAAAACAAAAATGTTTACACAAATTGCATAAAAAAGGAAACCCAGATGATAAGTTAAGTTGATTCACAAGACTAGTTTTAAGTTGAAACATGTCTGTGACTGTATTTTACCTCAAACAACACTTCATGTTTCACTTAAAAATAAAAAAAAACAAAACTGGCCAAGATATCAGGGAGAGAATTGCAAACCTCCATAAGATTGGTTCAATTTCTACATTCTTGATGATGGGACGTTTATCTGTTAGGTGCAAGTTCATTTAGCATGACGGCATCCAGCAATCACTCTTCAGGAAGGAAACGAGTTTTGTGTCTGAGATGAACAAGTTTACCATTAACCCAAAAACAAAATATACACACTGAAGCTGAAATGAGTCCTCTACCTACATGAGCTGACATGCCACTCAGTGAGGAAGATTTAGTTAGTCTAGTAGTACTACAAACAGCCCGATTACAGTTTGCACATGTTAAAGAGACCTTAATTTTTTGTAGACCTTTGTTGCCTGATTAAACTAAATTTGACCATAGTAGCTAGCCTTATATTTAAAGGAAAATATGTTTTTTTTTTTTAGTAAGTCTTAGAATGCAGTTGGACAGGTAAGGGAATGTATGCAAATGTCTAAGTTCATAAATACATCGGAATAATTTTGGTTATCCAAACTGACCTGAAACCAGCGAAAGAAACTGAAGGGGAAGAGTTGAAGGTGAGGAGGTGAGTCCTCTCCATCAGATGTTGACAGTCCTACCTGCTCTGTTCTCTGCTTTAGTCTTTGACCACAGTTTCTGCCAATGCCAATTGCTCCATAAATCTAATCTTGTCAATACCAGCCGCCATAAAGGCCTAAACTGCCTAAGTCCCTCATACATGGAGAATTTACATTCTGCTGCTCTAAGGCAACAAGATCAGCGATGGGCCCATATTTCCTCTTCATCACAGCTAACTAGAGATGGGCTGACAGCAGTAAGGGCTTCAGTGGTACCATAGATCAGTACTGGTCCATCTGCTTGTCATGTCTGATTGGGGCATAAATGTAACTGGGTTTCTTTTAAAGTCAGCAGTGACAAAGAACATTTAGATAGCAATGAGGGGAGGGTTTTCTCCAGAGGGAAGTAAAGTTTGATGAACTCTGTGGATCACAGCTGATTGTTTCCACTCCACACAAACACAGACACAGAGCACTTGATGTAATTAAGAGGGTTTGATTTTTTGCACAATTTCCACAGCAGGGACAATTAGGACTATTGCTGTGTTAGTTGGGGGCACTCCAAATGTTAACAACCAAGGATCACAATTACCTTGTTTAAAACAGCAGCTGGCCAGCTGGTAAATGATATCTGTGGGCGGTGAAAGGCTCAGCAGACCCCAGCAGAGATGCCCTCTAGATTAAATGTGGCTGTATTAACAATGCAGGTTGCTGCTGGTGCTGCTAGTGAGGGTGTGTGGGCTGTTCATGTATCTGTTACGGGAGGCACTAATGTTGTAGACCCTGGTTAAATAGACTAATGACAGTATAGTTGGTGCTAAATTAATTTAATTGAGTTTATTTATAATGTGCCAGTCCACAACAAACATGGTAAGTGCCTTGAGTGTCACCTCAAGGCACTTAAGCATTAAAAGATGACCATATCCAATCATATTGAATATAATTCAGTACAAATTGATTAAAAAATGATCCAGTTGGAGTTGGATAGGAATAAAATGTTTTGTTGCCCCACCTTTTAACCAACACTGTGATCCCTTCGATGCTTTAAATGCATCAGCACAGGGATTGTTATAGCTAAGACCCTGCTGCTGGATTTTATTGCTACATTGTTCAATTAAAAAAATCAACGTAATTAGTTAGTAACTGTAGGATATTTGACAATTTAGTCTTCCTAATTGATGTTAGATTGACAAAATGGAATTTGCTCAGTTTTACAGATTATAATCTTCCCTTCAGTCATGGTAGTATGAATTTTATGATTGAACTGAAATGCAATTGAGACAAGTAGAAATCAGACGGCTGTAATCTAAACAGCTGACAAACAAGTACATGACCTTAATTCCTTTTTTTTCTGACACAGACGTCATACACACACCCACACACCCCCCCCCACACACTCAGAATCAATGCAGATCCTGTAAATATCCTCTGTTTCCATGTTTTCAGACTTCCTTTGTGTTGGGGAAAGTGACTGCTTTGAGATTTTAGTGTTGCATCAAAGCTTCATCCAACAGAATAACTATAAATGTGATGCTGAGACCTTCTTGTCTCCTTTCTAGTGGGAGTTCATCATGTGGGTTCAGCTACACACTGGTTATAAATATTTGTTGACTTCATTTCCTTAAAAAATTAACATTCATATTGCTCCACTATGAACTCTCTAAAAAAAATACAATTTAAATGAGTAAATTATTTCCATCTTTCATTTGTTTTTTCAAGTTTTTCACATTTTTTCTTTGTTGTAAGTCATTGAACTCTGCAATACAGTAGAAGGGTAGAAAGTCCCCTGAGCAGATCCATATACAACCAGTTCAGGGATTTTCGAGCTGCAACGAGCCTCATGATGAGACACAAAAGCCGGTTTTAAAGCCGCAATGAATGGAAACAGGCTGGCCTGATATTTCCCAGCCTGGTGTATTGTTTCCTGCATCCCAGCAGGATTACGCTTGATTCCAACAATAACACCTTATTATTAGGTTTGGATAGTGCACTGCCTTTGTTTACTGTGTTGACCCGCTTCAATGCTTCCCAGAAGGGTGGGTGGTTTTACAATGAAACGGAGATCTGGGACCCGTGATTCCTATGACAGATCTTCTCCGGCACAAATATGACGGATGAGATTTACAGAGAGGTTTGCTGCAATTCTCTGAGCTTCAGGGTTTAAAACTGATGGTGAGAGAGGAGATGATGAAGACGAGCAGCTGGGGAAATCCTTCCAGCTTCAACTTTAACTGGAGACTCCTTTAATGGTTTATTTTTCCTGAGAGGTTCTGGAACTTGAAATGTGAAAACTGTCTGAATGGATCCACAGCTGTTTCACTTTGAGATTTTTAAAGTTTACTTACAATCCTGAAAATCTAAATTTATCACATGACAGCCACAAACTTAAATGCATTTCATTTGGATTATATATGACATGCATTACTTTGAGTTGCTCTCATCGGGAAATGAAGGGAAAGTTGTTTTGAAATGTAAATAAGGGTTAGGTTGTAAAACTAAGCTTTGAGTATCTCCCAATTGTTCAATCAATCATGTGAAAATGGAAAGAGTACGGCACAACTCCAAAGCATATCTGGCCACCTAAATGGACTGGCTAGCATAAATCAGAGCAGCAGCCAAGAGGTGACCAGCACTCACTGTAATTCTTGCCCACATTAGAGTGAAGACAGCTAGACAGTGAGTGGTGCTTATCAATTTTTGGACCCTCTACTAAACTTTGATTTCACAGTCTAAGTCAAGTGGTGGGTGCAGAGATTGATTGCTAGGGTGCAGAAAAAAAGGAGAACAGGACAACTATTAGTAGTTTACAAATATTGCCTATATGGTAAAGTGTTGCAAAGAAAGCCATGGTTGAAGTTTTTAGTGGGCCACAAGCCATGTAGGGCAGTGGTCCCCCACCCTGGTCCTCAGGGCCTACTGTCCTGCATGTTTTAGGATTTTCCCTGCTGCTGCACACCTGGGATAAATGAATAGGTGATTTACTGTCTTGTGCAGCAATTGCAAGAATGCAAATGAGGTAATGCAATCATATGAATCAGATGTACTGTAGTCTAGACTCATTAAAAACATGCCGGACAGCGGTCCCTGAGGACCAGAGTTGGGGACCTCTGATGTAGGGGACATGCAAATCCATGTCACACTTGTAGATTTTGTTTTTTAAATGGTTTGAAAACATAAATCTTTTTTCTTCTTCGTCACCAATATTTACTAATCACATAACAGCAGACATTGCTGCACCAAAGCCTCATTCTTACAATTTCCCTGAGGGAAAATCCCAAAGGGTTAAATAAAGTTTCTGTGTATAATTACAAGAAACATTCTGTAAAATACAAACATGTTAGTTCATTGAGCTCTGAGCAACAAGAAACTAACACATGAGTGTTAGATTTACTGAGTTGAAGCTTTTTGTCAGGGCCGTATATAGTGAGATGTAAACAAACTGGTTGTTTAAAGTGAATAGAATTAAATAACTAGATGTCAAGTTTATTTATGCTTTCAACTCTGTTCTAAAAATATATGGGAGTGAGAGCAACAGAGACTTTCTGAGAATCCCAACATATTACCAACAGAACATCCAGAAAAGGGGGGCATGTTCAATAAATAATTTCACAATCCTAAAAAATTTCTGAAAACCTCTGGTAGGAGAAACTGTCTGAGTGACTCATTGTCTCCTCTGACGATAAGGCTTCTCTGAAACTCTTCAGTCTCCTCGTGGTTGGTTTTCTGTATCCGTCTCTACCCACACAGTTAATGCAAGACATTAACATCCACCCCTGGGGATTCTCAGAAAGCTTGGGATGCATTTATAAAGGTGGGACCAGAAAGAAACGAGGTTTAACTGCCATCACGATTCCATCACAAAAGATTGTTGAGTGTAGAAAATAGAAAGCTGGGATCATGAACTGCAGGAAAATTATTCTGTGCTGTAAAAATGTCAACTGTTTATTTACACTTAACATTTAGTAAAGTTGTATTCACAAGTGGAAGAAGGATACCAAATAACCCCACCAGATGACAGATCTGTACAGAAAACGACTTTGTCATTCCCGTTAATTTATGTTTGCACAGTCTTTAGTGAGAACAGCAGGCCTGCAATGAGATGAAAGTGATTAAAAATACATTGTTGGAATTATCTCTCTCTCCAGTTTAGCGGGCCACCATTATCAATTATCCTGAACATGCCCCGCTGGTTAAACTTAGTAATTATCAGCCAGATGAAGTTGTCGCTGCAGCTAGGATCCGAGGGTGCGGTCTAAGCCTTAATATGTCTCAGTTGATTTATTGCCAACTCTAATGAGGTTGGAGCAAACTGCAGAACTGAATGTTTATGAATCGTTTGTGTCTTAGAGATATGGAAGTGTTTCTGCCCTGCAGTTCAATACATTTTAAAGGTAATTTGTTCAAAAGAGCTTTAACGGTTGAGCTACGCAGCAGGAAGTCACATTGTTTTATGCATACAGACACTGAATGCAGGAAATGAGCCAAGAGATTAAAGTAACACCAATCACGTTGGAATCGCAGACTCCCAACAGCATACAGAACAAAACAGAGAAACACCACTCTCCTACTCTGAGGACTGTTGCAGTAAAACACTCACCTTGCATCGTTTGTGGACCTCTGTACCTGTTAGAGCTGCCATTTAAGATGCACAAATTAATAGTGTCATTTATTACTGTACTGAAGCACCTAGAAACTGTGTGCAGTAACAAAGACACAAAATGTGAGAACGGAATCATAGAACCAAGTTGTTAGAATCATGTTCTAGCAACTTGACTTGAGCTTGTAATTCTAAAAGTAGAGAAATAAAATAAATCCCTAATTCCTATGCTCTCCTGTAACTATTTGCTTTTAATTGCTCATTGGTCTCATTTTAAAGCAGTGCTTTAAGTGGGCTGGTATGCACTGGTATGCTGCACAATCACTTTTAAATTTCATCCTTCAGCGTATCGGGACTTTTTGCAGCGTATCGGGTCATTTTTCGGGATTACGTTTGTTTCCCCCTTTGTCTTTGTTTCCCCCTCCATATGTATTTCTCTTACATCTCCACACCAGTCAGGCAACAAAAAAAGGCACGCACTGATCACAAGCTTGCTCTAGGCCCTAAACTGGCGCGTTCGGCTTGCACACAAGGGGACTATGGCTAGTACTGCAGGAATTGCATCAAGCCATATTTAATGGGAGCTCAGGTGTGGTGTGTACGCCATCTGTCCTGCTATAACATTGGAGTCAAAGGGTTTTCATGTTGTAGTTGCTACTTTTCAAATGTTTTGGTTAGTTTATATCAACACCAAGATTAAATAAATATGTTTGTTTTTAATCATATTTTCTGGACTAGGACAATGCAGTGTTAACTTTACCAATTTGAACAATATCAACTTGTTTCAATCAACAATCAAGTTGTCCTCAATCACTCTGTCTTACTATTGTTTTTTTTGTTCTTCATTGTTTCCTCTTTTCCCTCTGAATTTTCTGCCCTCTTTTCTTCTGCCAGATTTCTATGTTGCCTTCACTGCTAGTATTCTGTGCTGCATTTTAAAAAGTTGCTCATTAGCAAAGCAAAGGAACGGGCTGAGCAGCCAACGTCCTGCAGCCAGTCTCGTTCTGGCTCCGCTCCTTTTCTCAGACTCTTAATTTTTCCCACACCCCTTCTTACCTCGCTGTGACTTTATTTGCATGTTGAGAACACGTCTTGAGCGTACACACAGCTTTCTTAGAATGCGTGTAAGTGATCAGAGTAGGTTGCGTCACTGTGAGGAGTGTTACTTCTTTACAACCATTCTCCCGAGCACGCAGGCAGAAACTGTGACTTACTATTACTGCTTTCATAGCTGTGCGTCCCACTCCTTCCACACTTTGAGATGTTTTGAAATATTTGACAAGAAAACAACCAGTTTATGTAACAGGGCTTTAACACCACCGTCAGCTCAGTTATTTGGAACACATTTTAAAACAAACATTCCAAAAATAATTTGTCTGACCTTCACAGGTTTAAGGCTGAATCTGATGAGTCTTTTTTTCATTTCCTAGGTTTTGTTTATTTCATATACCTTTCTGTATTGATTGTAAATTTGAAATTGTTAGACATAACCTTAAGTTACACTTTTTTTGCTTGGCTTTTCCCAGTAACCAGTATGATATAGAAAAAGCATAGATCTGGTGAACATAAGACTAAAAAGTACATGTGATTTCAGAAAATAAACTTGTAGAAATGATCAAATTTAGATGTCATATGATTCACATGGAGACCACTGATGCTGATTTGATTAGCAGAAAGCTAATCACACATGTTAACTAGAGTAAAATTGCAGTAGACAGTAACCATAGCATCTGGCAGTCAATCAGAACATTGAGTGAAGGTCAGCAGACACCAATGATGAGTGTATGTGCAGCAGAAGGCTTTATCAGCACTTGATGACAGTTAATAAGGGTTGTTACATTGTGAGTGAACATGGGACCTCATGGTTGTATTGTTTAAACTGTGTAACAGATTCTGTCTAAAAAGAAGTTCCTGTTTTCTGCTTGGACACTTGTGACGAGAGAGAGATTCACACTGAGCTTCAGACAACCCAAACATTTTTAGAGCTGTAATGTGTTTTTACTTGTGTAGGCATCAATGGGCGGTTTTAAAACATTGCCTCGTCAATTTTTCAAAACATATTGACCCCCTGAGGTCAAAAATTAACCAGAAGTTCATTGAAGTCAAAATGGTGACTTGGGAAGTTGGGGGATTTTCACTGATGCCGAACTCAAAATCTAGCATGGTTCCAGTGTTGTGGTAATGCTAAAATTATTTGCATTTCAGAGTAAACTGTAATGTCTTTTTAACCTCTATTGCTTTTAACTTTCCTTTACAACAGGGATGGGTAATTTCAGTCTCCATTGGATGCATGTTTTTGATGTTCCCCTGCTCCTAGATCCCAAACCCCTTTCTTTAAGAACATGTTCATTGACAAAGCTTTTACAGCACAATAAATTAGGTATTTCACTCAATTGAAATTGAGCGAAAATAGTTTGTAACTGTTTGATCCAAGGTTCTAAATATGTAAAGTCTCGAATTTTATGTTGGCGTGCTGACTATTGACACATACACATACTGAGCTGAAAGCAGTGATTTTGTTGAGCCTGTGCTGTGTTTTAGAGTTTTAAAAGCCCATTTTGCATATTTATTTATCACATAATGCCTTAAAGCTCACAATAAAGGGTAAAATGTGTTTACATACTTGAAAGGAATGCTTTTTTTCTATTTTTGTGCTGCAATGCAAAGTGACAGATCTGCTTCAGTGTAAAGGTCTTTCAAACAGGCAGAATCTGCTGCCACAGATACTCCAGGGCTTCACTCCCACACAGCCACAGTCTACATCTACCGACAACAAGACACTGTAAACACTCCGTGAAAGTCTTTGCCATCTCCTGAGGCGCATCAGGGGTCAAAAAAAAAACATCCCCTGCTAGCTGGATACACGAAATGTGCAGCTATATCCCGGCTCAGAGTAATGCACGTTCATATACAGCAACTTGAACTGTCCCCTAACAATAGCTCTGTATCTATCAGTTCATGTTTATGAATTGGTTTGTTGGCCAATGGGAACTCAGAATGGTGCAAAGACTGACTGATATCCCTTGCACTTTTTATTTGAATTCTTAAAATTTTCATGCTTCTTGAAATTTAAAGCGCCACAGATGCTTCAGGATAATGAGCAGTCTTTCAGATCATCTTCCCATCTAAAAGCTGTATAATTAATTAGCACTCCTCAACTGACATTAGCTTTTCAGATTATGGGTTTGATTTTCTTTTCTCTGCAGATGTTTGGATGGAATCGGTAAAACTGAATGCCTATCTTTTGTTTCACACTTTGACAACAGTGCAATTTAAATGTTTATTCGCTGGCTGTATGTCTTCATACAGAAACTGTATGTATCTAGCCTCAAAATGTGCCGATTCAAACACTCACCAGTTGGCTCTCATGATATTTTAACTTTTAAACCCTGGATTAATTTGACCTAAATCTCTCCTTTAGATCATATGCTATGTTATGGAGTAAAAACTAGTGTATGTGTTAAAGATTTGCAGGGGAACTGGCGACTGTGTTTGTAAAAACGGCACGTTAACCTGAATCGATATAAATATTTAACTGTAGGGCACCATCAGTTAAGAGAAGAAGACTGACACAGAGACAGATGATATTGAAGTAAAGAACCTGAGAAAATCGCACCACTAGGCTTTTCCATTAGTGCCTGTCAAGTCACATATTTTCCAATTTGTCAGAAGTGAATGAGACGGAGGGCGACATGCAGACTGGATAGAATCACACTCCGGCATGTGGAGGTTTCTCACTGTTTCTTTGCTGGTCTAGATATTTTTCCAAAAATGAAGGATCTATATGGGAAACAGACGTTCTTCACTTTGAAACATGTGATTATGATGTGCATGTAAGGTGGCGTAAAACCTTTCGTTAGCAGTTAGGCATATATTTGTATGAAACCCAAACTATATTTGTATTTTATCTTTGAGATAAGCTAGGAAAAAATGGTAGGAAAAAAGGAAAAATTATCTTTTGATGAAAAAGTAGTTTGTTTTGGCTCAGAACCGATTTAGTGAATGAGTCACTGGAGGTGCTTTTTGCACTTGACCTGCTTGGCTCATTATGCAAAATTATAATTATTTACTTGAATTATTTCATTTCCTGTCAGCCTCTGCAGCTTTGTTGGCAGAGTGAATGAACAGCCTCAGTGATGGAGAGTGGGACAAATTTCACTTTGAGGGGGGAATCATGCAAGATCCCCCCCCCCTGACCTTGGAGCTCGGTGTTGTTCAAATAAGCAGTTTAGATCTTGAAATGTTAAGAATAAATGTTGCTCAACAAAACGTTTTTCTTCCTGGATTCCCCATTTACTGCTTATTTCACCTTCATATTTGGCTGAAGCTTTTGGCTTTAAATCACTCTCCTAAATTTATATCGCTTCGTCTCAATAAATCAGAGATCTGGGATTCCTCTGTGGATAATTATACAGACTTGTTGCAGCTTTTTGTCTTCGTCCAAAAAGTATTCTTTGAAACAAACAACTTCAATGTCACAAAGTCCTATCTTTAACCGAAAGGAAATATCTTTTATAGTGCATATTTGACTGTATATAAACCTGTGGAAGATGTTAAAATGCTCATTCAGGCAGGTGAATTCCAACTTTCTGTGATTCATTTAAACATCAAATTGTGTTCCTGTTTTTTTTTTCTTCTTTTTGTGCTAAAATTCAATTTTTTTGAGGAGATTTTTATTTTTAATTTCTCAAATTTTACAGTTAGGACACAATATTGAGATAAAAAAAGGGCCAAAAGCCATTGTTCTTGGGCATAAGGAGGTTTTAATGCTGTGGGTGGAGCAGCACCCTGTTAAGAATGACAGAAGTAGAACATTAAAAAGAAGTAGTGCACTGCAGGATCAATACACTCGGACTTCAAAGTGTAGGCATTACATATCTGCTTTATTAAGGGATCGGAACATAATGTTTTGACTTGTGTGAGGACAGATGTTAGACACAGCTGCGAGGGTAGTAGTGAAAGCAGAATCTGAGAAGTACATGCTGCATTTTGTTACATTATGTGTGTTTCACTTCAGTGAAAGAGATGTAATCAGGCTGTAATCTGAAGAAAACCCAATTAGAACAACGTGAAGTGTTTGCTTCTGTGATGTTTTTCTCCGTGCAGCTCCGAGGATAAAATAGGTCAAGGCAAAGATCTATCTGAAGCATTTCTAAACAGATTTGAGTTTTGAAATAATATTTTAAATCATTTCTGGATTCTCTTGCCAACTTTGAACCTAAAAAAAAAAACCAAACAAAAAAAAAAAAAACTAAAGCTCAGTGGGAGTTTGTCTCCTGAGACGAGACTTGTCTTTTGATCACTGAAACACAGACACACATGCCAAACGTACACTCATACTGTTCTCTGCAGTTGATATGGTAACTGTTTCCAGGGAAACGGAGCAACCGGTCCATGTGGGAGCCACCTGTTGGCTCTTCTCTCAGCAGCTCTTGTATGGTCATGCAAATACATTTGTACGTAATCAGACACCAGCTCATAATTAAGGTGAGCAGCATCTTTTTCCATGCTACAAATTGTATTTGGCATTCAGAGTCCAAATACAGTCTGAGTTAACATGCAGGAAACCCTCCACTCTAAGAAAAACCTACTAGCATTTCAGCTTTGTAGATTTGAACTGCCATTACTAACACTTAGCTCTTGCAACTACCATTAACTGGATTCTTGTGTATACAGGAAATATTTTAAAATAACTTTTATTTTTCGGACAAAAGAAAATGTTTTTATATTTTTAATTTCATGCACACAGCATGACTAGGTTATGCTCAGCCTCAGGTTATTATTGAGTGCTGTGAAAGGTTTTAGCTGATTGTGGTTTGGAGGCAAATATCAATTAATCACCTTCCAGACACTAGGAGGGCAGCTGTTTTCTACTGGTGACCAAACTGTTACTGTGGTGACATCAGCAGTGATTGTACTTGTATACACTTTGATTTTCTGTTCACTTTAGCTGTCAGGATTAATGAAAAATGAAATTTTATGCAAAGCTGCAAACATCAGTCTATTTTAATGTTGTACTTTGTTAACATTGCTCTGTGATTCCGATCAATGTTCAACTGAATATGGCCAGAAGCTTCATGGTAACAAGTTATTGTAAATTTGCCTTGTTTGTCAATCATTAATGGTGCATTACATGACCCAAAGCACATCTGTGGAATTAACAAATCAGACTGTGACATTTGATTATTAGAAAGTAATTAGATTAATAATCTACTAACAATTTAGACTTTAGCATGTTGCCAGCATATCTTATAAGAACCATGAGAAAGTCAGACTTGTACACAGGTCACACAAACCTCTGTTTATTAGTTGAATCTCTGTGGTTTTAACTAAGCTTAAGCTTCTCAATATCAGTCTATGAGAACCTTTTTGCTACCTAATATCTTTTAAATATAAGACATATTGGATTTATCTCCCAGTGCACTCCGTTTTGGATTTATCTCCCAGTGCACTCCAGTTTGGATTTATCTCCCATTACACTCCGGTTTGGATTTATCTCCCATTACACTCCGGTTTGGATTTATCTCCCAGTACACTCCGGTTTGACCTTAAAGTTGGTGATTAAAGGGAGCTCTATGTACCAAAATGTAAAACCTTTCCAATTCTGACATCATTTAATTCCTAATTCTTGTAGAGACTTCCGCGGTTGAGAAATCATGTCTGCAGTCTCCATCTTAACATCATCTAAGTTCAGCTCTTCCTCATCCTGTGTTTGATCTGTGGGCCTCTGACTCTAACCGAAAGCGCCCTCTGTCCCATTTTCTTTCTCCCTCTCTGTGTTTTGTCTCATTTGCATGTTCTTTTTTTTGGAAAAAACATTTCATGCTGCTCTCTCACTGTCCTCGCCGGCTCTCATCATGCTCTCTAACACTTTCTTTGTGTTCTGCTTTACTCTCTGGTTGTCACCCTGAAGGTTCTCTGTTTGTGTCCAAGTCTAGTTTACAAAATCGGCTTTGTTGGTGTTGTTGCAGTAGTGTTTCTGTCTCTCTCTCTCTTTTTTTTTTTGTTAACTTGCTTGAATTTTATCCCTGAAAACAGCAACATCTTTGTACTACCAAGTGTATAACATACAGACTGCTGGTGCTGAACTTCACATATCACATTATGGGAATTTGGCCACACATGTGCACGTATTTTGTGTATTCCAATTTTGCATGGGGTTAATTCTCTATGTGCGCTGGTGGAAAATCAAAGCCATCACTCTTGATTCAGTCAGGTTTCAGCTGGCCCTCTTACTCTCATCCTGCACACCGCATCTCTGTGTGTTCAGACTGAGCACCTAAGTTGGATAAAAGGTGCTAAATAATCAAATTAAGTTCAGTGGGGAAATGGCCCTGCACAGTGGGCTACCAGATAAACGTGCAGCCTTTTCAGTCTGATCAGCTTGTTCTCCTCTGATCAGCTACAGTAGGTTTTGGCTCATGTGACTTGTTTGAAATGTGCTCTTCTCTAGTGCCAGCTATCAGTCTGCCAGGAAGCGCTTTGTTCAACAACCACAACAAACTAGAATAAACATAACAAACGGAGAACACAGTGGAACAGTTTGTTCTGTGTGCAGCCCGATTCTGCTGAGGATTAGTCAGATTTTTATAGTAGAAATAACGTGCGTGCTTGGGGGCGGCTTGAACAATCAGCCACAGACTACCAAAGCGTGGAGGCAGTTATCTGGGTATCATTTTCATTGCTGCAGTTCAGATCTCGGCACCGTCTGATTCTTGGTCGGTGATACGCATCGACGTGTTCGCAGAAATCCTGCGACAAAACAACAGCAACATGGTTCGTCACACTCTGCTCAGTGAAACAGGAGAGAATAAAATGGATTCAGTGCCTGACAAAATGAAGTCCATGGTTTTATCTCATTGTTCACACAGCTGTTTTTTTTTATCTTTATGGTGTCCTGTGCATTAAAAGCTCAGGCTTGTCTGCATGCTCTGATTAGTCAGTTTAATGCCTTCCAAATGCCGCATTTAAAGGATGCTGCTCTTTATTTGCTTGATGGCATTGCAGATGGGCGATGACAGAGCTAGGGAGAATGCATTGTGATGGTGTAGCTATAGTTGGTCGACTCTTAAGAGAGATGCAGTTTGAAAGAACTGTTGAGGAATACGGAGACTTTTGTGTTTGTTCATTTTCTATTTCCAACAGCTTGTTTTCCAAATGCAGCTGATGTTGAGATGATGGTTCATATATAAAGTTGTAGAAGAGCTGAACTCAACCTTTAACTTTAATTGTTCAGCATTTTTCCAGCTTAGTGTGCCACTGAGTGGCCGTGAAAGATTTGCAGTGCGCTTGAGTTTCTCCACCTACAAAGAAATCTTCATTGTCCGGAAGCAAGTACATGCATCCAGATGTCTTACCATCCAGATAATGTCTGCTATGGGCTGCCAGCAGCACACCCTGACCGACCCGATGCTTATCGTTGCTCTGGAGGTGTTTTTGACAGTCTCATGATAGTAGAAAAAGCCTTGCCTCTGTTTTCGTCTGAATCTGTTCCAGGATGTTTGCTCAGTGGGTCGGAAAATGTTGGGATTTAAAGTGAGTCAGTCACAGGGCGCTTGTGAAGGGCAGATATCATCCTCACAGCGCAATGCAGTTTATATCACACTGTGAGGCCTCAAGTTTGGGCTCATTCTGATGTAAGAATTGGTAAATCTTTTCACCTTATGATCTTATAAACCTTCTAAAATATGATACTGCATCTTTGCTACAACCATGGACTGTTCTGTCTTATAGTGTTCATGGGGATGAATTATTACATGTGAATTTTTCCTTTGATGGTAAGAAGAAGACAAAATGCACCAAATATTATGTTGTTAAAGTAAACATAGGAAAACATTTAAAAAGCTGCTGCAATACAATTCTTAACTTGATGAGTTTGCACTCCACAGCCAGTGTCCTGCTTGTTTTAGGATTCATTCACACCAGGCCTGTTTAGTCCACTTTAATCAAACTCTAATGCACAATCAAACTGTGATGTAGATCAAAAAAGCGAGCTCTGGTCTGCCTAAAAACCTCGGTCTCATTTTGGATGAAGTGAATTCTGGTGCGGTTTGAATGCAAATATGGATGCAAATGAACTTGAGAATGTTCCAAAATCAGGAAGCAAACTATACCATAGGGCATTGTGGGTAAATAAAACCAAAACAAGTGTCCAATGCTAAAGGGAGAGAAGGCTTGTGGTCTTTTACCAAAGACAGAATAAAAATCCTACAACCACTGAACTCAGCCGGAACTGTGTTTTTGTATCTTGCAAAGAAGGAAGTTGAGCTCCTGTCTTCTTCTGAGGTTTTTGTGTCGTTTCCTTTCATAGTTCATGGTGCAGTGCCAGCACAGCGAAAGGCATGAACAACTTTTTCAATTAATTTGGCTTGTTTGACACAGCGCCAGCTGAAAATATAACAAAGGTTGCAATTTTGGTCCCCAATCAGACTACCGATTTCTGCCTGGTTGACTTAGCGTTTCAGAAGATAACTTGGCTATGTTCTTGCAGGGATGCATTTAAAACAATGCAGGACAACAACTCATGATGGCTGGAGTTGGTCTCCCCTGATGAACTGACTGCTCTGGATAAATGCTCTTGTTCTTGGATTCTAAGGAGCTAACGGCTACTGGGAATTTGTTCGTGTCTCCATGAGATCCGCTTTGGTAACTTAATCATCAGAGGGGGAAAAGAGACACAAGTGGCTGCAAGTGGCTGCAGTATAATGTGGAGGGTGTGTCATGAATCTTAATGTCCTGTAACATTCAGCTTCAGTTATTACAGTCAGTGTGCATGCTGAGTCAATCAGCCTCATTCTCCAGTTCACTTTCTTTGACAGCCATACCCAGCCGGGCTGGAAGAAAATTGCTTCCTTTTGATTTCTGGTGATAAGGGAAATAATGATTTAATCTGGATCTTTGGAGAGAAACAGAAATATGCTGTTTTATGATCTCTGACCAGCGACCACCTACACCCAGGTTTATTAAACGCCTTTTTGCTTTTTAGATCATACACATGTTCGCCTAATCAGAAAACATTTTCCACATATCTTGTATTTGTAGGTTTTTTTTGTATATTTTGTCATTAATAACTAGTTTGCCAAAAAGCAACAGTTCAAAAAAGGTCAAATAATTTAAAATTAAATTATTGTTTTTGGTAATTTAATTTAAAATTGAAATAAAACCACATCACTATTTATTCATGAAATGTCTGACTTAAAAAGAAATGGAAATTGGGTGACATCCGCCCTACTCTCTTTTTTTTTATTAAATTTTTAGTAGTTTTACTTTTAAAGGCTTGAAATGGAAAACAATTTGAATTTTGACATTATGGTTATTTTCGGAAGATGTTTTGTCACTTCCAATTAAACTGGTTATCCAGAAAATTTTTTCGGCTAAATGTTTCCACTATAGAAGGACTTGTTATACCGATAATGAATAAATTCATATAATGAAAACCTTTAAGCCAGAGTTTTGGTCACCTGACCAACTTTGGCTGAATAATTAGTTCAAGTTACAATCCTTAGAGTCCAGTTGAGCTGTTGGCTGTAGAACAGATATCTGTGGTTAGACCACCTTATAATTTCCCAACATTTTGTTGAGTAAGAGGCTGTGCATCAGAGCAACTCTCTGTCTGAGAAGTCTCTCACTACCCCAACAGCAGAGCTGGTTCTGCTTTGTGACACGATGAAAACTTAGTCAGTGTGGCGTGACCGGGATCTGAATTACACTTGGCTGCTGTGTTTGTCTGCAGTGAAACCAATCCACATTCATCAGCCTGTCTGGGTTTGTCAGCCTCCACAAGGCTGTTAATGTTTAGCCATTTGCATTGTAAAAGTTTATAAGGTCTGCTTCATTTGATTCCTAAGTGCGTGAGAGAAACAACCATATGGACCAATATAAACATAATCAAATCTACCAGCAAATAGAAGTGTGTGTGTCTGCGTGTGTGTTGTTGTGGCCTTCAGCAACAAAGACTTCAATGATCCACCGCCCATTTAATTCAATATAGATGTAAATTCTACATATGCTGGCTCTTGGGGCGAGGAGAGATGTGCAAACCGAGGCTAAGAAACGCTAAACTTCATTCTGAGAGACAGAAACATTGCTTTGCAAGAAGATAATGAACATCTGCTCCAAAATGACCATTACTCTGCATCACTTCAGTGGCGGGTTATAAACAAGTTAGCATACTGCACAAAGTTATTGAATAGGAGTCAAAACTCAAAAATGGGCTGTCAGTACTGCTGTTTGTCTCAGAGGAGGGACCCACCTAACCTTACATGCCATCATATGGAAGTGTAAACATGCAGTCAGGTAGATAATCCAACATCTTCCACAGGAAGGTAATTAGACCGCTGGAATACCTGAAAGGCTCTGCCATTCTTCATCTGAAGAGTCAAAATCGGTTCTTATTGACGTGGTCAAGTGATAAAAACTGCGTCATCTCGTTTGCAGGAAGACATCCATCTTCTCGACATCAAGGTCACGTTGAACTATTTCACACAGAGCTCTGTGCAATGTGTGATTGGTCTGAAGTTTGTGGATGTGTTTTATGCAGAAATTCACTCTGACAGCAATGTTGATATTAACTAATCGGCTTCCACTATCTGGCTGTTGTGTCCACAGGCTCCTGCATATTTCTGGTCACACTCTGAGGTTAAATAATTTGTTCCCAGCTTCATCCCTATAGCAGGGTTGGACTTTTTTTGGTGTGTATGTGGTAATGAAGATGAATAAAATTAACATAAATCCAATTAAATTTTAGGAGTAAATTGTTTGTTGCCTTAAAAGTAAGTTTCCAGTCCTAAAACTGTTGAATACTGAATTTCACTCCCTTTACAAAACACACAGACTTTGCAAAATAGGGGTGTATCACCAGATAATAAACAGATGCCATAGAAGTGATTGGACTATATACCCATGGAAGATGTGCTTTCAGAGATTACCACTAAAATGGCACGTTAGAAAACAATTGTGACAGCAGCTTGACTGTGTTGTGTCATTTATTGTTCAACCTTTAATTCTGAAACTAGATTAAACGTGGAGTACTGCATACATTGAAATATTTCCTCCGTGTCCATGCATGCATACTTGTCCACCCCCAGGCATCCCTCTCTACAGCTCCTCTTGGGGCATCCCATTCACAGAGATATTAGTTCCTCTGGTGACTTCTGGATCTGCTCCAAGGTCTCTGTCCCCATAAAACCTTCAAAATGAGACAGCTCAGAGACATCCTCATTAGATGTCCGGATCGTCTCCTCCCACTCATTCGGATGCAGAAGAAATCTGTCTTGAAGTAGATAACGGCGTTCCTCACACCGAGTCCAACCGTGTCCCATTCTTTACCTCAGGATTGATTTCTTTCCCATAGCTGAGAGGGAAAACATGGATGCAGCAGCAAATCAATAAACCAGACTGGAGTTGAACCCTCGTAGAGGACTTTCTGATCCTCACTTTCATCTCCTGCTTCATCTTACCCCTAATCATGAGGAAGACCTTGAGTTACTCAGTCTGCTCTGCTGTTTACACACAGAGTAGCCTGTTGAGAAACTATGATGTTTCTGGATAAAATTATACTAATACTATGTGTTTGCTGCAGATGGGTGCCCCATTTTAAAGAAAAATGTTTGATTTGAGGCAAGTTCCAAAATTTGTAGCATTTTTTAATGGAAGACAAAGGAAAGTAAAGTGTTTGTACAACCAACACCATAATTGTCCTTTTTCTCATAATCGGACCAATCTGAGCGAAAGCAACACTAACAACAGACGTGTGTGTAATCCTGAGGATCTGAAGGCAAATATTCAGGGGCCTTTTAGGGTTTTTACTGGAAGTGGATGGAAGCTCCACTGGAAGACAGACAGATAAATGGACAGAACATGAAAGATGGAGAGAGCGGACATGTATTCAGGGAAGGATAAGTGTAGAGGAGATAGAGGCGGGGATGTAAAGGGAAACCATGAGTCAGACTAGCAATGAATGATTAAATGAAGATGAGAAAACATGATGGATAGAAGAGCAGAGACAGGCCCCTTTTCTTCATCCATCCTTTGATGTTGTTCAATCTGTTGCGGCTGAATACATTTTAGGAAAAGCGTGACGTCTTGTCTGAGCCTCGTTTCAAAGGCCTTTCCTGCTCTTGGACTCCATTATGCATTGCCACACACACCCGCACCCCCCCCCACACACGCACACCCCCACACACCAAGACATGTTGCTTTTTCTCCCAGATCACATGAGAATAGAGCATTGAATCATCTGAAATGTTTTGTTTGAAAAACATCAGATTTTGAGCTTTTTGAAGTGGATTCTGTCTTCTGTTCATACAAAGTATGAGCTATAGGAATCTGTTTTACTAGAAGCCAGGCTGGTATGAATTATTCAGGCAGGAGAGAACAGTGACATTGGGTGTTCAACAACAATGATGGCTGCCTGATGACATATTAATCAAAAAGCTAAGTCACACACAGTATGCTGTGGTTGTCTGACAGGATATAAAGTAAAAAAAAAAAACTGGATTTACTGGTTCCATCAGGGTTCAGTAAAGTGAGTTTCAAATGTAATTGTTTAGAACACTGTGCTTTCTGTTCATTTAGATGAGATTAAGATTATTTATTTGAAACTGCTGCAAAGACATTGCTAATATTTGGAGCATTCACATAAAAATCCTTGTTAGAAAAATATTACTATGGACTGGATGCGGTAAACATTTTAATTTTACACACTTAATGGAAGACGTTGTCCACGTTGACACGTCTTTGGTCTTTGGTTGTCTGAAAACAGCTTCATTTAAGATATCCACTGACATAAAACATGTTAACACTGTAAAATTCATTACCTTGAGTTTTTTTGCGGGGGAAAATTTGCACAATAATTTCCACCTGCAGTACTTACACTATAGTGGTGTTGACCTGAAGCGTAGCAGCAGTTATTTATTTTTCCAATCTGCTCTGTCAGCATATCAGCAAAGTTCTGGAACGTCAAATCTCCCAGTGGCTCTCCCAGTGCAGCCAGCTGCCTCAGTCTCTGCAGCCTGCCAGAGGTTAAGAGCCACGCTCATCTCAGGCGTTTTGAATAATTCATCCATGTTGCCAGTTATGGTCTTCCATTATGTTAAGCATTATATGCAGCACTATTTTTTAATTACAGTGCTATCCAGATTGATTTTTCTGCCCCCATTTGCTAATGCTTTCACTTCTGAAAGCAGTAAAACCTAATTGCTCAAACCAGAGGAAAAAAAAAAAGGCCAGATCCAGACTGTTCAGGAGAATAAGACGGGGGACTTTTCCAGCTCTACTGCCTTAAAGTGTTAAATGCGAAAAATGAACTAATTATTGGAAATTGTCCTCTGATGAGGGACATCTTCCTTTATGGTTTATGATCCTTGGACCCTGTTTTAAGTAGCTAAATGTGTCCTTTGTTAATGTAGTGTTCCGTTTTGGCTTCTTTTGCTGAACATTTTTATTTTTGGTCTAAGCCAAGCCTCTTAAAACTCAACAACAGTGTTGGCTTGTGAGAACTGTTGTATACTCAGTCATAATTAACCACTGAAGGACACACTGCGTCTGCTTTGAAAACAGAGCAAAGTAAATATCGGAATCTTTTAGGTCAGAAAGTTTATCCACCTTTCATGAAATGTTTTTATACATCTGTTCTGCCTTGATGAGACTCTGTTTACTTGGAACTCTGTTTCTGATCCTTTCGTTTTGGCGCTGCAAACACTCCTGAAGGCAGCTGACATCTTCCCTCTTGAGTTTCAACCCTTCAGACGGATGTTGGTGCTGCTGACTTTGACAGGATCAGCCCACCGAGGCAATAACACTTCAGCAACCTTTCACATTGCATCTAAACGTCCTCAGAGCCAATGAAAACCTCTAAAATGTTCGACCGGTTTAAAACTAAAGCGTCGTTTGGACTCTTCTGCGATCCATGGCCATTTCCTACTCCACTGATGGATGTTGAGGATTTATGGCACTTTTGGGGAGTTTGACTCTCATATAAACGTCCTTAATTTTTACTGATGGCGACTTGTTGTTGTGCATTTTTGGGTTAAGGATGCCAACTCTTGTTACCCAGCTGAATTAATGTGGGGATGGTGGCAGTATTCAGAGGCATAGTGGGGTATTAATCTGGCAGAGAGTGCACACTTTGCTAGAGGTGACATCTTCACCTTGGATTCAGGTGCATTATCTGGATGAAACGGCAGCAGTGGCCAACATGACTGATTGGTAAGGGACACTCTGCATCCGTTTCTGAAGGTTTTGCATCACAAATCACTTCCATCTAATCCTGCCTCATAGTTTCTGGCTCTCTAGAATGCAGTCAATCAGAGAAATAAATGATCAGAAATGTATAAAACATCAACATGATTTTTACAGCTGATTTGGGACAAACTAGATGAGTGAATCTTGGTGTGAAAAATGCATGTCAATCTTTTTTATTTCTAACTGTCATAGGTCGTGAAGAACCTGGCTCTCTGTAAAGGCTTCATTGAGGAAAAAAGCAGTGAAAACGCAGCAAAGACAAAACAAAAACAGGCTTAAGTATTAAAAAACAAAAAAATCTCATTTGATGGCAGTTTATATCACACAAGTAAAGCTGGTACAGGCGCAAGGCTCTGTGAAGCTTCAAAACATGCAGCCAGTCTAACTCAGCAGCACTGCATATAAAATGCAATAATATTTAGATGAGCTCTGAGTCACATTCCTGTCTGGCTGTCAAAAAGCATTCAGCATGTTTTAAATAACGGCAAAAGCTGAAATGAAGTGATGGTGTGCAAGTGGGCCTTACTGGTAGGAATGGCCAGATTGAGAGTGCTTGCCTGGAGATTATTTACTGTAGCAGTAAGAAAGTAATGCAGCAATTCTAATGGAATCATAAAAAAAAAAAAAAAAAAAAAACTTTTTTATTGGAACCCATCGACCAGTCTGTCTGGTTTTTACAACAACTTGGTTTGAAATGTTCTCTGAAGTTCTGTTGTTAAGACATTCCGATTCAAATATTTGTTATTGATCCCTATGGGACATTAAATGTTGTAACTCGTGTTAATTCTGGATGCGTCTGGATGTCCCAATGTGCTTTAACTTTTTCTACAGATTGAAACAGAGTCTCTACAGCACAGAACCATCAGTTTCTGCTGATGGTTCACAGGATGTTCACAGTCTGAGGTTTTATCAGTTTTTTCCGTTTAGCAAATCTGCTAAGATTTTGTTGCCATTAGAAATGTTTACCTCACTACTTATAGCATATCAACCTCAGTTTGCTCTTCACTGTGGCATTGCATTTCATTTAGAGCAAATAAAATTTACATTTTCACACTTCTAGATTATGTTTGCATCAAAATGCAGATGTTTGCTGCCGACGCTGCTTGAACTGTTTTCATATTATGCACTGCTGTTTTATTGGGAGCTTTTACTTTATTTCTAGTTATGCAACAACTCTCAATCAACATAATCTTTGGAAGTGCAGGTAATTTAATAATCAATCAGAATTTATAGGAAGCAAAATTAGCATTCACTTCTGCTTAAATAAACAGTTTGCTTGTACTGGTGATCTTTGCCTACTTGTTACTAAAATGAACCCAGCCGATTAGATCTTTAGTTCATAAAATCCAATAAAGCTTTCATTTTTAGCCTTTGAAATTGTAAATTTTCCTGCCTGTTTAGAACCTCCTGCAGTTTGCCAGTAAGTGTTTGAAAATATATTGCTGTGTTTTACCGCTGCTTTTGACCTCCTGCCCTGACATGGCGAGCGTTGGCCTTTCCCTCACAGTATGACTACCTCATCATAATGTCAGGACTGGCTTTATGGCCCCATCGGGGCGACGGTGGTAGCAGCAGGTGGTATCGGGTGAACTGTCCTGTCGGTATTTATTACTGTCACACTCGACATATTAAATAGGAATCTTTTTGGGGTAAAACTTTGCATGCAAACAAGCTTAACTATAAATGTCAGGGGTGAAAAGTTGCAGCACCTTCTTTGCAGCTGTGAAGATGGACTATTTTAATCTGCGTGAGATAACCCATTTAGAGGAGTTGACGTTTTTCCAGTTCTGATTACTGTGGTGTTTTACTCTGATTCTTTGCTGATTCATGTTACCTAAATATTGTTCTTTGTTTAGGATAAAACAAAGAAAATGTGAACTGAAGAAATGCATTCTGCCATGGATAATGGATAGTAATTCCCCAAATAAGACTTAAACTATGATAAACCCTAAAAGCAATTTGAAAATCTAGGCCCAGTATTTTTCTTTTGAGATTCTGGTGTTAAGGTTGAAGGAATTTTAAATTTTCCTGAATTTCTAATGCAGCCAATAAATAAGATAATTTTTAAAATACATTTTCCTGTGAGAGATGTGCTGCTGCAGTATTTTGCTATTCATTCTTTAGTAAAAAGAAATCTGCATAGCCACAAGAAGAAGCCAGAAATCATTTACAGTGGTAGTTTTAAAACTGATCTAATGTCTAAAGAAAAGCTAGCAGGGAAGAGAGGGATAACAGGAGAACCACTTTTGATGGAAGTGGATGATCCATTGAGATGCCCCCTAAAGGTGACAACCTAGCAATGGAAAAAGCATGAGCTACAAACCAATCCAAGCCTTTCAATTTCTGGTCTTGTTCGTCCTAACTCTCCAAGTTCTGAAGTAATCTTCCCGTAGTAAATTCACTGCTAATCATTCAGTGAAAACAGAAATAGATTTTCAAGCTCCTAGAACAGTTTTTGTGAACTTGCTTCCTCACTCACAGTTCCAGCCTGGAGGAAGTTCAGCTGCTGCAGATAAATTACTCCAAAAGCTTGAAAACTGCAAAGAAACTTTGTGCTTGAGAGAGACTCTGCAGCTGCTCGTCATACACCAGCAGTCGCACTTCTTCCCCCATCATCCCTTTCATCCTCCGATGTGCTACCTCCTCTCCATCACTCTCTCCCTTTGCTTTCATTCCTTCATAGTTTGTTGTCCGTTTTTTCTTCTTCCCCCCACTCCTCTCTAGCCATCCGTTCAGGGTGTCAGCCAGTCGTGAGACAGTTCATCAGTCCTGCTCATGAATGCTGCACACGTTTGTGCCTCTCTGATTCTTGTCGCATCAACATGTTTTACAGTAAAAGCGGAAGGTCTCATTTGAAATTCCAAAATCAGAGAATTTTAAATAAGCTTGGTTCATCTGATGTTTGAAAATGCATCTGTTTAAAGTGTTCTTGGGAAGAACAGGGGGCTCATAGCAAAACGTTATCAGAAGTCTCAAACTTTTTCACCTTGTCACATCATGCAACAAAAATAATTATTTTAATGGGATTTTATGCAAAAGACCAAAGAAAAGTAGTTCATGAATGTAAAGTGGATACAAACATACAGTTTACAAAATGTTTTTTTTTAAATGAAACGTATGGTGTGTATTGCAGTCCATCCCATATTTACCTTTACATCCCATGAAGGCCTCTGAATAAAATCCAGTTCAACCAACTACCTTCTGAAGTAACTTCATTAATAAACAGGGTTCAGCTATGTGGAATTTAATTTCAGCTTTTTCTGAAGTGTTTCCAAATATGAAAGTATTCCTCCTGTCAACAATCTTCACCCCTCTTTTCTTTGCTTCGAATATTGTATAGCAGTTTTAACAACTTGTCTTACACCCATTTTGAACTCTCAAAATTAAGTAAAATATTCTGTAAGATTGGGGGAGATAAAGATGTGGTCAGAGTTTGAGAGTTAAGTGTGCTTACTCATAACAACTGCACATCTTTAAAATATTTTGCTGTTAATCTAAACCTGAAAAAGAGAGAGGAAACCCCCCCCCCCGGCATTTGTAGCGCTGAGCTCTTGTGAAGGCATGAAATGCTCGTGGTAATTTTTGTAAATTTAGTTCCTTTGCTTAACAAGAACCTGATTAACGGTGTTTAGTTCGTTAACGTCCGATCTGATGCACGTCCTTGATGTAATGATCAGAAGTTGAAGAGCGCTTCACATAGTCTCGGTTTCACAGGTGTCCAAAGACGTGTTCAGTCAGTCGTTTAGCAGGCAGCTAAATTCTCTAGACCAGAGTCCTTCTGCTGCAAGCGATGAGTAAAAGCAGAACAGGTGCTGAACAACAGAGAGACGACAGTTAAAGGAGAGAAGTCACTCCCTCTCTGAAAGCCTTTGGTGCCTCATTCATCCATCTTGGAAACACTAATGAGAAATCTGGACTTGGATCGCTTCGCTTTCATATGCAGAACTCAACTGCTCAACCATCCTTAGAATATTCACTTGCATCTCTCCCAAAAGTCCATTTTAAATTCTCGCTTTAATGATTTTAATGATATATTAGAGAAGACCATCTACATTTTAGTCCCATCCTTCTTCGCCTTTGAGTGAGTTCAATACAGTCTTTCTAATTAAGAATCTCTTCATTATAACCTTGTTGACTCATTGATCAGACTGTACAACCATGAAGAGGAAACATAAAGGGACCACAGTTAAATCAGCTTTGTATTTATAACAGATCTCTGGAGCTGCAAATCAGACACTGTCATTATCTTTTTCTTTTTTTCTCTCTCTTTTTCCCCCATAAATATGTGTTTTAGGGGCTTAAGGATTCTATTCAACAACACAAAAACATTCAGAAGCGTGCTTAAGTTATGAAAGAAATACAAATGTTCAGAAAACGGTAATTATTTCTACGTAATTCAGATGTGAGGAGGAATTCTCCGAATCGTTTACCTCTTCTCTGAATTTGCTTCCCAGAGGGATCAGAAGAAAAGGGGAGAAAGTTTAAATCTGAAAGTCATTCTGCAGCACAGGTTGAGTGGAGGGTTTCGGTGTGCTCATTCGCTTCCTTTCCTGATTATGAAGCAATTTGCCAGATTGCTGTGAAGCAGGGAGCACTCCGGGTCCTCTGACAGTCATTCACAAAATGACATCTGTCATTCTCTCTGTAAGACCGCAGTAATTCTGCTCCTTCACTCTGGTCTGTGCTCATTGCTGCTGGAATTGAGTCAAGGGTCCAAGTGTCGGATTGTACTGAAATATGAGACGTCTGAATGGAAATGTTCTCCCCACTCACAAAACAAAACCAAAAAAAAAAAAATTACACAAATGGAGAAAAACAAAATGCAGCTGAGGTCATAGCTGGAGGTGAGGCATTCCTGCTGCCATTACGGCATCCCGCCTCATGTGGCAAAACCATTAGATGTCAACGTTAGTGCCGTGGCCTCTCATTACAAAGATGGCTGCTGCTTGTTCCGTGAAGGATAAGTAGCCATCAGAGCTGGATTATGGCAGAAAAAAACCCAATTACAGCTGAGAGCTGCTCAAAGCACGAGAAAGACGAGAGTCTTTCTCTTCGTCTTTGTTCTTTTCTTACCTCTGAGAGCGAAGAACACTTCAGTCTACTCCTCAGTGAGCGGCCACCGTGTCACTTCACGCAGATGAATCTGAGGGAGACGTGCTTCGGTACGTCTGGCGAGCTCTGACGGACGAAGCCAGAGAGATGGAGGTAACTCATTAATCATTGTTTATTCCAGGCTAACCTTTTTACCACCCAGCTGCCACGAAACAAAACAATTAAAGCATAAATGGATCGAGTCGCAGAAGCCGTGCACTAGGTATATGCTGTTCGATGAGGTTGCTGAAACAAAGTTAAAACCGTTTGGGAGGATCCAAATGTGTGCTCAAAATGTTTCATCTGCCGCAGAGAAGTAATTTGCTTATTTACCATTGTACCATCTGGACATAGTGGCAGTTTAAAACTTAAACAATACTGTTGTCAATAAATGCAAGTTCTTTTCAGATAAAGTAGAGGAGAAAAAAAAGCAATGAAAACATGGTACTTTGCGTTTATGAAAGAAAAACACTTTCATGGA
Source organism: Girardinus metallicus (assembly GCA_903067095.1). Taxonomy (NCBI): domain Eukaryota; kingdom Metazoa; phylum Chordata; class Actinopteri; order Cyprinodontiformes; family Poeciliidae; genus Girardinus; species Girardinus metallicus. The sequence continues at coordinate 38,050 of CAEGAE010091350.1, read as the reverse complement.
TCTAAATATGCAAATGAATGTTCGCTTAGTGTTTGCAAACCTTAAGGAATTGATATAGCTGATGGCAAGAAAGCCATCACCAGAACTGGGACTGTCGCACAGTTTTAGGTTTGGGAGGATTGGACTGTCAAGAAGTCAAGAAAATGTCTGGCAATTGAAAGAGAAAACTCCTCAGGTGAAAGGTCATGGGAGTTCAGGGTTTCCCCCAGAAAACTTGCTAAGCCCGGTAGTCCGGGCGCCGAGGCAGTCCACTGGCGGTCTTTTGTGTTAAAAGATGTAAAGTTGACAGGAAATATAAAAGTATTACTGGGTAATTATATGTTACTGGAAACCATCGCCAGTAAAATGCTATTTAAACCCAAAGTGATCTTAAAAACATCAAGTCAAAAAATACAATTAAAATTAATATCAATTATTTACTCTGTTTAATCCAAATTAAGTCAGCGACCGTAAAGCCTTTAAGATAAGTTGAGGAGCTTCATCGTTTGGGTGGAGTTTGGGTCAGTACAACACTTATTGGGATTTATTTTGGATCATAATTCTATAACCGATAAGAGGATTTTTTTTTTTTTTGGTCTAAATACGGATGTGACAGTTACTTAAAAATGAATTAAGAAAGTCAATGTGTTAATCTGATAAATAAAATAATTCTACCAGTGAATGTTAAAAAAATCCGTCAGCAGTGATTCTATTTTCTTACACAGCAGTTGCACTTTAATAAAATATTACTTCATTTAAAGTAAAATGTCTTACATTAAAGTAAATGTAGAGTTTTTCTGTGTTTGGGGTGTTGAACATGGTTAACGTTTGTCCATTCTGATTCAGTCTTCATATTTGTCCTCTGGGAGCCTGCATCTCTATGTGCAATGAGACTATCTGAAATTTCATCTAAATAAATTTCAAATGAAAATGTAATAATGAAAAGAGAAAAAATAAGGAACAGTGAGATAACTGATGCTTGTTGTGGACCAGAAAACGTATCAAAACATAATTTCACTTGCAGTTGTTCTCTACTGAAGCAACACCAAGCTGCTTTGAACAAATGAAAATCATAAAGTAGAAAGACAAAATCAAAAAACAAATGCCTGTTGTCTCGAAACGGACTTACTTTGAGCTAGAGTCTGATAATCTAAAATACTATGCAACTTAATTTGAGGAAGTTATGCAGACTTTGAGGAATCAACAGCTCTTAGTTGATTTGGTGCATTTCTCACAACAACTAATGCATTTGTGTTCAGGACACCAAGTAGCCAGCGCCAGCCCTGCTGATCGCTGTAGAGTGAAACAAACTATTGGCAGAAATTCTGTGTAAATCCTTTTCTGTATCCAGTGACAAAACCACCATCATAAAAGATAACATTTTTATTTCATGATCCACTTACAATCACAGGAATGGTCTTGGTTATTTGAGAGCCAATCAGTGATGACTTGTTTCAGTTTTGCTCTGCAGTTTTATTGTCTTCATCTACAGAAATGTCTCAGATGATCATTTGCAGCATCTTCACCTCCTGATTAATTCAAAACTCTATCAGAATGCCTTGCCTGATTTCTGGATTCAGTTGAGGCATGAATTGGTAGAAGATAAGTCAGTCAAAGTTTATAAAATGTTCAGAGCTCTATTTGGATAATAAGACAATTATATTTGTGGAGTTGGATGTGACCTGAGCTGGTCACGCGAGTTTGAATCTGGCGTCCTTTTTGTTGTTCTGCTCATTTAGCGCCTCACAGCTTTAATTATCTGCTTGCTCTGAAAGCTGCCGAAGCTGGGCGATTCTCCTCCATTATTTCTGTTGTTAAATTGGCCTTAAACTTGACTCCTGGCTGCATTAAATGGTCCCTTAAACTCTTCGTTTAAACTCACAAATGCTCATTTTCCCTTCCCCTTAAAATCTCCTCCCTCCTTTTCAAACCGGCTCCATCTCGTTGTTCTTTTCTCCTCAGCATTCCTTTTGTTTGTGTTGCTCATCCGTTTAGTGCAATATTCTGCTTGAATCCTTGTTTTCCCCTCGAGCGGTTCCGTTTCCATGATTTCAGGATCTGTCTGTGGAAATGTTGGGGTTTGTAACAGATTCTATATTCAGTCCGTATTATCCAGTAAAATAATGAGACCCAGCACTCAGGTGTGCACGGATGTGCATGTACTGAACATACGTTATATATCGTTAAATGTCCACATGGTTTTATTCTCATTAGAGCTTTGAGTTATGAACCATAGACTTGAGATTAAACTTTTTCACCTTTTTGTTGGAGTGTTATAACAGGGAAAGTTTAAATGATCGCTTTTCTCTTTTCAGTCTGATGAATGGGTACAGAAGTTCAGCGAGGTGCATGTACCGCTTTTAACTCTTTTAATGATCAGAAAAGAAAGTTTAATTTAAATGTAATATTATGCCAAACTGTAACAATTGTTGAATCAAACTTTCTGGTCGGTAGATTCCTCTATTGTCTCCTTCTTGAATAGGCAGATGCTATTAAGGAACCAATTGGTAGTTTGGGGATGATGTAGCAGAGGGACCAACATGGGAGAACACAAAGATCTTCTGTACAGAAGAGATTTTACACTGCAAAAAAAACACAAAATCTGAAAATATTTTCAGTAAATAATTCTTTAATATTGATTAAAAAGTAGTAGTTCCATTAGCAGATTTTTTGTTTTGTTTATATCAAGCATGTTTCCCATGTTATAAGTGAAAAAATCTGCCAGTGGAACTACAGTTTTTTTTTTTTTTACCAAGATTCAAGAGTTACTCATTTTTAATAAGCTCCAATATCTTTCTGAAAATTCACGTTTAAGTTAGTTTAGTTTTATTTCAGGTGTACCAATATATTTGCACAAAAACTAAACAAAAGTACTTGGTAAGACTCTGTGTTTTTGCTGTGTACTTTGACCTGCAAAATGAAGTGATGAAGAAAACTTGCTGAGCCCGGAGTTTGAGCGCTTTGTACAGGTCTAGACTTTGACTGAGCCTTTTGAACACATGAATATTCTTTGACCTTAGCTATTCCATTGAAGCTCAGGCTGCTTCAATGATTGTCCTTGTGGAAGGTGAACCTCCAACCCTGGAGTTGAGCCTTTTGCAGCCTCTGTCAGGTTTTCTTCCAGGATTTTCCTGTTCTTTGCGTCGCCCATTTTCCCATCAATTCTTATGAACATCCATGTTCCTGGCAACAAAATCATCCCCAGTGGTACTTTTCCTACATTGTAGACCACAAAGCTGCATTTTGGTGCCCAAAGCATCTTCTTCCACATTTCCTTTACTACCTTCGTGACTTGTGGAAAACTTTAAACAAGACTTCTGATTACATTGTTCAGCTATAACGTTCTATTTGCCACTCTTCCACAAATGCCAGATTTATTTAGTTATTGACTAAAAGTTATGCCATGAATGGATTCTGCCACTTTGGCAGTGGATCAGTACAGCTCCTCCAGAGTTATTGTCTTCTTGCCTAGCCTGTTGGATTAGGTGGACAGCCACGTCTCTGTATATACAGATGAGTAAAAAAAGCTCTTTTGAAATGTTTAAAGCTTTGGGATATTGTTGTATAACCTCAGTCTGCTTTCAACTTCACAACTTCATTTCTGATATGACTTCTGTGTTCATACTTCTTAATGACTCTGGAAGTTCACTACAAAAGTAGTTTCTGTGAGAAGCTGAAAAGTAAAATTGTATGTAAGCGTAGTTTCACTTTTATTCCTCTCTCTGGTGGCTGAACTTGTTTTTTTCTCTCCAAGTGAAGCCGGAGTTCACCTCGAGGTAACTCGGAATACTTTCAGAATCTCATTTTTTCAGAGTTCTTTTGGCGAAACCCTGTATTCTTTGAAATTCTTCTGAATTTTTTTTCTTCTGCAAAATAAACAAGCCAAATTTAGAATGGATTTCAGAAATTGAGAAAGTTGTCATCAGAAACAACCCGTGGCTGATTTGTAACTTTCTGTGTGGGAGTTGATTTTGACTAATGATATATTTTTAAGGAACATAGTCAGACTGTTAAAACACATTGATGTGTTTGGCGCTCAAACATACTCAAACACCCACTCTGCTCTTCAGCCTCTTGGTCCGTTAAAGCTAATTTTCAGGCGTGGGAACAAAGCCTCATCATATCACACATAACACAGCCAACTCTTGTATAAAGCCACTCTCAAATATGCAGATACATTATGTTCAACCATATGGATCCTATAATTCAAGCCTATGTTTGTGAGATCCCAGAAACACATCTTTTGGTATAAAATACTCAGCAGCCTTTGACTCCACTGTTATTCACCTTATCATCTTCAGAACCACAAACCTATCACATTGTTAGCTTGATTATCTCCATTTAGAATCAAAGAAACAGAGATCAAGAATGGAGATGCAAATAAATCCTATGAGAATGTTTGAAAAGCTTTTAGAAAAATAATACTGCATAACCAAACAAAGAGCTCCAGATGTTGTAAGTCATAGAAACAAAGTCTTAATGGGAAAAAAACAACACTAGATAGAGGAGAAGTGCGAAACAACCAAGGAACTGTTGGTAGGCAGATGAATTACTAGAGTCTGCAGGAGCGCAAACAAAGTTGACATGTCTGAGTGAGCAGGTCTATATGGAGCAGAGCAAGAGGAGGAGGATGGAAGCAGAAGACAACAATATTTGTGCATAAGGCATTAAATCTGGGAGCAGAATCAATATTTTGAGAGAGAGCAGGAGAAGTTTGCAGGATTGCTTTAAGAGATAACAGAAAAAAGAGGGTCCTGCTCTGAATCTGAGAATCTTGATTAGAGATCTATACTCCACAGTGTACCTAATAAAGTGCTGGTTGAGTGTATATGCTCCAGTTAATCTTTATATAGGTCTGTGACTGTCGTTTCATGACCATCGGGAATGCTTTTATGGGTTTGTTAGGGTTTTTGGGAACATAAGAGAGTTCCTGCAAAAGGAGAGTTGAACGGGAAACGATTTGATGGTGATAGAGATGAAACGGCTTCATCAGAATATACTAAGCTCTACATACTAAGCTGCTCAGCTGGGAATATTGAAATATGGTATAAAATATTTAACATGCCGTGTGTTTGATTAGATGGGAAATTCCAACGTAGACCTCCAATTGGATTTTATTTTTTTATAATTTTTTTATCCAAGCGAAACACTCAGTGAAGATGTTAGGAAAAAAATTGGAGACGTCAGATTTTGTTAGAATGTCTGTCTTAAAATGTGAAGTAACTTTTAGGCTTCCTGGGCTAAAAGTTAAAATCAATAAAATCAAGAGAGATCAAAAGAGAATCTTGATTGGAGATCTATATTCTATACTTTCAAAATAATAGCTTTTGAAACATTTTTGTCTGCTGAGTCCTCTTATTAAACTGATTTGTTGCCATTTTCTTATATTTATTAATGTTAAGGCTCAAGATTTTATTGGTGTGATCGTTGTTTTTGGTGTAGAAGCCCGGTCGGGTGAAGAGTACTCTTGGTGCAGAGGTGTCTGATTCAGAAAGCAGAGTGGCAGAATAAATCCCTCTGTTAGTAATGCTTGTAAAGATGAACAGGTGAATGTGTACTGCTAATGTTCTGGTCCTCCCCTGGCAGTGGGACGCTAACTTCTTCTTCACTGATGTGCCTTTCACACTTCATTACAGCTTTACGTGACTGCCATCCAAACTGGCTGCTTTGAAAATAATGCACGCGATGGAAGCAGCGAGAGGCGAGCTGCATGCAGGTCCCGCACAAACACGCCGCCGACCAATCACAGGCCGCACTCGGAGGAAGAGACGGGAGTAAACCTGAGCCCCTCATTAGATGGATGTCCAGAACAATCATTCAAAACCTGCCTCACCCGACGGGTCAACAACACACACACACACACACACCCCAACACACCTGAGGAGACGCACCGTCACAGCAGCGCTTTAAACCCACTCACTCACCCACTCTCTCACAAGCTCAGCCACTGCTGGAGCTTTTATCTGAGGCGGCTGAGTGTTGCTGCGTCATACGTAATCAGCAGAGAAATCATTTCATATCGGACAGCTTCCTGCAACAGGGAGTGGAGGTGGGAGGTGGAGAACAAAGCTGGGCTGGGGGTTAAAAAAAGAAAACGGCATGGAAGAGAAAACAGTTCTCTTTTTTAGCTTTTTTTCTTTCTCTTTCGCCATGATTTAACATTTTTAGACATTTACCTTTTTTTTTTTTGTTTTGAAATCTCCCTTTACCATCACTTCATCACACATACAGACAGACCATGACACACACACCCATCCCCAACCCCACGCACACACACACACACATGGGTCCATGTGTTGATGGCCCAATCATGAGGCCATAAAGCCTAAGTGGGTGATAAATATCGGCTGAGTGATGCTTAACCCTCACTGGTCCATCACCCGTTACCAAGGTGATGGACATAGTTGTGAGGGGATATGGAGATGATCACTAGGAGGTTGATTTAATTTGGGACATCATTTCCAGTGCGATGACAATAGTTGTATTAATAAACACCTGATGGGATCTGTAAAAATATTTATTTAGTTGTTTTTAATGCCAGGGTTGCAACATTTTATTGTAAAGTTTGACTTTTATTTTAGAATCACTGAATCATTATCTTTCCTTTTAGCCTTGGAGAGAGATAAAAAAAATAATAATTTAGCAACCATGTTTTTTAATGTCAGTCATCCTGAGTCAGTAGGGATGTTTGTGACAGTTTGTCATGGTGGTTTAATTATTTGAATTTGGACTCATCTGATACTTTTACTTTAATTGCTTGACATTAAAGACACACCAATCAGAAGCTTGTGGCTGATTTCCAATTTGGTGTAAGATGTTGACATGCAGATACCAGTTTTAGCTGATCTGGTTTTCACACAGCATGTAAAATCTGTCTAGTCTGCCTACAGCTGTCATAAGTTATTGGTGAAGGGGTCTGAAGTAACGTCATACCACAGAGTTAATTATTATGGAGTTGCCATTTTTGCTATTTACAACACTTTATATTGGTTGTTAGCTTCTTACAAACGGCTGTGTCTTTGTATTTTAGAAAATAAGGATTCTTAAGACCTCAGAAGGACAGAACAAAGCAACTCTCCCATTTTGCCTTCCTGTTTTCCGCTCAAAGTCTTGCTCTCTTTTACTCTCTTGCAGCCTGACTGAACCACACGGATATCTGAAAAAATATACTTCATTTTAAATAACTTCCTGCATGTGTGTGCTTCCTGATAATTTTTGATTTCTTATGGATACTAAAAATAATATAATCTAACCTAATTTCAGGTTTTTAGATCTGCTTCATCGTTTTTTGTTTCATCATCTTTGTAGACGAAGACACTCGAAATGCAGGCGTTCCACTGCTCCCGATTGCTTTTATAAAATATTTTGTGAAACTTGATTCAGTTTTCTTCTAGTGCTTGTTGTAATGGAGTGGGTGAAGCATTCAGGCCTACTATGCTGATCCATCTGTTGTTGTTTTCCCTGATTGACATTTTCCTAACTTGAACTAGTTTATGATGATTCAAGAAGCTCCATCTGCCTGTTTGTCTCAATTTAACAACAAATTGTTTCTGCAGGGAATGCGTTTTTAGTGAGAAATGCAGCAGCGTTCTGTTTATACATAATGTATTTGTAGTTGTTCGTGTCTGGTTTTAAAGTTTTTCATTACGTTTCTGCTCTCTTCTTTCTGGCTCAAAGAGATGTTTACACTTTGCTCTGGTCCTCTAGTTTGGATATTTAGTGACAGAAACCTAGAGGGAGCCTCAGCATAAGAGATGCTGAGACTTTTTTTTTTTTTTTTTTTTTTTGGTATGTGAGAAATGGACCCTGATATAACAGATACGTTGTGGCTGCAGACTACCATTCACTTTGTACGGAGAATCAATCCTTTCTTTTAAAGGTCAACAATAATTGCAAAAACCATAGAGGCATGAAGGTCTAATTAATATTTAGAGCTTTGCAGCCCATCAGAGCTATTATATATCAAACTACTGCCAGGTGAGAGCTGCTTATCTGCCACTCCTGCATTTATGCCACACCGTAACTGAGCCTTGGAGAGGATGCTAATTTTAACATTTATCAGGTGGTAAATGTTTTCAAAAATGTTTTATCTTAGGCATCAATGGAGCATATGGATAGTAGCGTCAGTTCAGGCTTTTTGAGAGCTATCATTACCAGACATGAGACAAACCGCAAGGCTCGCTAGCTCTGTATGCCTGAAGAAAATCACACAATAATAAGAATTAGTTGAACATCACCTTTGGGAAGTTTTACTCAAAATAGTTTCTATTGCCGTGTTGTTGATTTTGGATTTATTTAATTAATTGCTGTAGTACCTAAAAGTCCAATTTTAATTGACTCATCAATTTATAGCTAAGCTTTTGGTCAAAATCTTTGCAAAGAAATCAAAGTTGAACATAATTTAATATTCAACTTTAAACGTTTATCATTGTTAAAAACTGATTTTACCAAACACAGTTGCATATTGGACCACATCTCAGCCTCCAAACATTGTTTTACTCCCCGTTGAGGAAGAGTTTTAAAACATGTTTTCCTGTCTTTTTTTCAAAAAGTTACAGACTGCAGTTAACCCACAACACATCCATTAATTCAATACGGCACTCATCAAATTTGTTCTTCTACTGTATTGTGCTTCTGAAAAATTATGCAAACAGATTTTGTAATTAACAGCAGTAGTTAAATTTTTTGAAAATTTTGGGACAGCAGAAACTTTCGCCATCAGTGTGTTGCTTGTATGTCACGAACGCCTCACTATCGGTTTTAAAATGTTCATAAAAGCACATTTGTCACTGTGGAAAAATTAGTTGTACTACTGGATCCATTCCTCTACATCAACTTTAGTTTATATTAATATATTTGTGTATTTTGATGCACTTTTTAAAACCATATTAAGGCATCATGTGAATCTGAAATTCACGTAAAAAGAAATGCTGGAAACATTTTAGATGCAGATGGATTTTGAGAAAAGTGCTAAAATGCCTGAGCAGTTTGCAGTTGGAGCATGTCAATCTTTTTTATGCTGTAGCTCATATCAGCTAGTGAATATATGTAAGAATTTTGGTACCCTTGTAGACCTATGCACAAGTTGACATCATTCCTTCAACTTCCTCTCCACATCTTTTGTCTCTTCCCTCGACTTTCCTCTTCCTCCTCATTCTGTGCGACGGTCCTCACCCTCTTCCTCTCCTTTCTCTTGCATCTTTCTGCTGCGCCAAGTTAGCAAAATTAACCATAAACAACAAGAGATAAATCAACTGCGTCTCCATGGCAACCTGCATCACACAAGGAGTGACCGCAGAGGCCGTGCACGCATGCACAGTGCAACAAATTATATATGGGAACATTTCAAGTTGTAAATAATTGGCTTTCACAAACACACGGGCGTGTTTGTGTTTGTGTGTACGTCGGTGCAGCGAACAAACAGCAGCGTAAAATCAAAGCACTGCGCATCTCTGTGCTATTAGCAGAGTGTGTGTGTCAAAGCACATTACAGCGTGTAAGTGTATAAGTTGGCCTGCAGTGTCTGCTTGAACTGTCACTCACCACAGTGAGTGCAGTTTCAGAGCAGCGAAGGTGGAGGGATGGGGGGGATGGGATAAATGACTGAAGTGACGCTGAAACGCTGATTATTCAGAGCGGCAATTAGTCATCAGACTGAAAACAGCACCAGCAGAGACTAAATCAGAGACAAAGAAACTCGGCTCAACGAAATCCGGTTTGTTTGATGGAGTAATTAATTTTCCTTCATTGTAAAGAAATGACTTGTACTGTTCTGAGTTTAATAGCTTGCTGTGCAAATTCTGAATCCATAGACTCGAGCTTTGTGGCTATCTCTTAAAGCGCTCCTGATCTGAGGTTCTGGGGCCTTTTCTGAAAAGTTAAGCTGCCTTTTTCTTTTTTTTTTTTTTTACTTTTTTTACTTAGTTCCCATACCCAATTGTTCACATGTTGGGTCTGTTTCAGGGGAGGGTCTATGGGGATGGAATGCTTTTCAAAGTGAATCCTAAAATACAGGCAGCCAGTGGAGAAGAGCTTAATGTGCTCATATTCAAAAATATGTTACCTGAGGTTATCCTGGGTTTAGGTTTTGGCCCTGTTGGGCACATTTCAAGTATATACATATATCAACAAGAGAGGTTTATAGGATGGAGACGAATCGTGTCACAACAAAAATCTCTCTATAAAGACATCATATCCCTTTAAATAGTAAAAGAATCATGAAGTTCATAAATATTCCCACCCCTCGCATCTACCAACATTAATATTAAACATTGATGTTGTGCGAGTTAGGGAAAGCTGGGCTCAAAGGTTAAATTTAACATCTAAAATACATAATTGCATGAAGTGTTCACCCTGAGCTCTCTTCTCCTGAAGCTGCTCGTTTCCATCTCAACACTAGTTATAGTTCTGCCCCACGATATGCTAATGAATTTCTCAAGGGGACAAGTTTGTGTGCGTGTGTGTGTGCGCGCATTTGCGTTGGGGTGTAAGTTTTCTGCAAACATCAGCAAAGTCAGTCAATGCTAATGGACAACATCATCACCGTTAAGTGTGATTGGATAAGGGTTGAGGCAGAGTGTGTGTGTGTGTGGGGGTGGGTGCACTTGTGTAATAAACCAGAGGCCTGGTAGGAAGGAGCTCCTGCAGCCTCCCTCCCTGAATCCTTAATGAGCTGTTGTGCTCTGGGAGGCTGTGTTGGTATTTTAAAACACTTCTAAAGAATCAAGAACACGTTTTCTCCCTGTGCTAATAAAAACCACCTTTTAGTCGACTTAAGTTTTTTTTTCCAGGCCACTGGAAAAAGAGGCGCAGCAACAGAAATAAAAGATCTGATGGTTGTTCAAACACTAGGATTGACAAATATATTTATCTGTGATCAATCATGTTATCAATGCTCAGCAGCGTGTGCCTCTAGTGGCGATCCAGTTCATGTGGATCGCCTCTAGAACTGGATCAGTAACTGGCTCATCATCAACATCATCACATTTATAAAGCCGGTGCAGTTTCAATAAATCACACATCGACACAAGACATTTGAGAAGTAGACTCAATAATAATGTCACTTGGGATGAAATGACCTTTGACCCAGCAATTAATACATATGTTTTTCTAATGCGTCAAGGCATTAATTTACACCTTCACCTAGCAAGTAGTTTTTACTGGAAAGCATGACATGTAAAGAGCAGTGTATTTTATTTTTAGGAGTTTAGGAACAGTAAAAAAAATTAAAAATCAGCAGACATTTCAGATGACTGCCTTTTAATTTTTAATCATAGCTGTAACATTTACCTGGTCTGTCTGAATATTTTGAATCCACTATATCTAAGAAGTATATTTGATACCTTCTTAGACTATTTTCTGACAAGTCTCATTAGGACACAAATTCTAATTTTGCAAAGTGCTTAAGTGTTTTTAATGATAACCCAAGGTTGACACATATGGTTGGCTGTCAACTTCTATACGCAACTATTGGTAGATGTTCTTAGACCGACTACAGTGTCAAACACAAGAACATTACTGCCTTGGAAAACACTTAAATTTGCTGGACAGCATAAAAATTACCAGAAAGAAACCAAGAAGCTCTTCCTGAACGAGTTGTCATCCCCCCCACCCCTCTCAAAACTCAAGTTTTCAGGCTTTTGGCAGGAAATGTATTCTGAATATTTAACTAAGTATAAAATATTAATCGGGCCCACAGGCTGTAGATCTGCTAGCACAGATCGGAACCACCTCCTGCTGTTCCTTCGCTCATTTCAAGTCACCGAAAAGGCCTGAAACGCCCATGTAAATCGGACCCTCATGACTCCGTCCATTTCATCCCTCCTGCTGCAAAAAGGGCCAACGCCCTGGGGCACACCGACAAGTTGGTCCGTCATCATCATCCCTCACAACATTTCAATTCAGCGTCACAGAAAAAAAAGAATCTCATTTTCTGGCTCTTTAACAAGCAAAACAATCTTCCAGAGATGTTATGTGTTATTTAATAGTGAGGGGGAAATGCAGTGGGAGATCCAAGAAAATTAAGAGGCAGAAATGGAGGCTTAACATGCCAGGAATAAACCTTTTAAGGATTATTATTTTCTAGTTGTGAACCTTTGACTGAAAATATGATTCCTGAAACTACATTGGTGGTGCACATGCAGGCAGTTAGTTTTTGTGCATGTTTATGTGCTTATATTTTATGTAAAAAAAAAACAAACAAAAAAACAAAAAACAAAAGCAAAAACATTAGGAATCACTACAGCACAAGATTAATGAATCCAAGTTCCAAGTGAATAATGGCTTATTGGTGGCAACAGTACACCTCTGCAACAGCAGACTGTTGCAGAGGAACGAAAAACGCATATGGTGCTTATGTATTAGTATTCATTGTGAAGAACCACTTGGACGAAATCTGCTCTATGTCAAATGAGAATTCTCTGTTTGACAAACTCTTGGTTTCAACAGCTGCTGTCAGTTTGGGGGAAAGTGACTGACAGATGCTTAACGGTGTCGTGACAGATCCTCTCTAACTGCTGCTGAGAAATCAGCCAACTCCAAGTCAGTTTAACCACTTTCTAATATCATCACTTAACAGCAACCAAAAAAAAAAAATTGAATTCTTTCAAATGTGCATATAATGGGAATGAAAAATGAAAAAATAAAAATCCTTCCCGAAGCTGCTGTCGGATCCCTGCTGCAGAGCTCATTTCATTCTGTTGTTGAATCACTTGAACAGACTCGCGACAGACCAGAAAATTCTGCTGATTGCTCTTCCAAAATCTATAGAACTTAAACGAAGTTCACTGTTTGGAAACTCAGACTTAATATTGACTTTTTTTTTTATCTGGACAGCAGGAAATGGAGAGCAGAGTCTCCTCTGAAGAGCGTGTTTTGTTTGAACTCTGATTAACTTCTGCTCTAAGTGACTCTAAATTCCTAACAATCTGAAAAGTTATGACATCTAAAACAGCTGGGGAAAAAAAATCAAGTTCTTTTAAAGTCAGCACTGAGCGAAAACAGTAATAACTTAAACAGTACCAGAATAGATTAGGTATATTGGTGTAAAAAAGTGTCTCATCCATTTTAATGCAAATCTTTGAAGTACTGAAGAAATTAAAATGATGGAAATGTGCAGCTGGACATCTGCCCTGTTTCATGTTGAGCCTCAGCAGGACGGAGGGAGAATCGGAGGCTGAGTTGTGCTAATGTAAGTCAAAAACTTCAGTGGTTTTATTAGGATTTTATCTGATAGATCAGCTCAAAGTAGTTTGTGACTAGGAAGTAGAAACAGAAGTCTTCTTGATTTTTCTTTCCACAAAAAAAAAAAAAAAATCTGTAGTGTGCATTTGTGCGTAGCCCCCCTGAGACAGCAATTTGTAGAGGACAATCAATCAAACAGCTGAATTACCTCCTCAGCATGTTCTCAGGTTCTGCAGAGACCTGATAAAGAGCCATTCATTTCACCCAGAGATAGAGGAGCAGGGAGGAATCCAAAAGTTGCAGGACAGTGACTCTTAAGGTCTTCAGTTGGTTAACCCTGGCTTCTATTTAGCTGCATCAATTCTGACCAGCTTCCCCCTTCCTGCATAAGACAAGCATCGCCAAAGCATGATGCTGCCACTGTTAGGATGGTGTATTCAGGGTTGCAATTCATTTATTTTTTCAATAAACAACATTTTTCATGTTGGCCAAAAATTTTAACTCTCACATGTTGCCAGCTTTGCCTACATCACTTGTGGAAAATGCCAAAGCGATTTCTTGCAACTTTCTACCTGACCTGTCTGCTGTGTTTCTCGATCTACATGATGCTCTTTGCTCACTAGCATTCTCTGTGGCTGCATTTAAGCTGAATTTAGATTACCCAGAGCTGAACTCTCTTTCTAAATAGCTGACTTCTCAACACACTATCCTGTGTTTTATTTAGGGATGATGTGTTAAAAAGCATGTATTATTTTCCCCCGCTTGTAATGCAATACTCAATTGGTTTATCACACAAATATCCCTAAAGAAATACTGTGATTGTAATTGTGATTGCAATGTGAGAAAATGTGGAAACCTTAAAGGGGTATAGATGCTTTAGGATCTACCTTTACGTTCCTGTAAAATACTGGACTCAAATCCCTCCTACAGTTCAGGACTCTCGTCTGTAGACACTCGAGCCGTGACAGAAAGCAGTTTGATTTTTAAAATTTTTTTTATTTTCCCTCTCTCTTCCGAGAGTCTTAACTGAAATGCCAACGGATGTCACAACAGTTTATGTCCACGATGCTCTCCGTTGCCGCATCCTGCACAAAACAACAGGTTGTTGTTTTTAGCAGGCATTCCTTGTGTTGGGAGCGATGGTGCAGGGTCCGGCGTTGGTTCAATCCGTCTCTCATCCCATCATACACACACACACCCTTTCAGTCTGTGGTCCTGCTGGGATAATTTATGAGCAGCAGCAGAAATGTCTCAGGTTGTCGGATCAGGGAGGATGAAGTTCTGTCAAGTCACAGATACAGAACGCATATAAACGCTGCAATATATAGGCCCGGGAAAAGGACACGTGGCTGTAAATCTCATCTACATCGGCCGCTGCTACCTGGACACGCACACACATGCCGACACACACAGCTCCGTGCTGTGGGAGGAAAACCAGGAAGTTTTATTTGGCTCTGGAGGGGTGTTTGATAGAAGTCATTATCTGATTCCTGCTCTAACCTGATAGAGCTGGATATTATAACAGGCAGGCTGAGTGTTTGCCTCTGGCTCTGCAGAGTCTTGTTTGTCAGAAGGGCTGTCTATCTGAATGTGCACATTCCTGCTGTTGGCGTTCTGTATACATGCTCTTTGCTGGGCTCTCCTTCAGGTAACCAGGTTTCAAACATAAAGGTAAAGTCTGCTTGAACTGCTTACACCAAGCACTGAAGACTGAAGGTGCAGCACAAGCAGTTGCATTTGGAGTTAAAGATCCTCCATCAGTAACAATCACCAGCCATGTGTTCCTCTTAGCAAACGCTCAAGGCTGTAAATACCCAGAAAACTTTGGGGCAGCTGCTGCAGCTTGCAGGATTATTTTTTTTTAGAAAAGACGGATTAATGCTCCGTTTTTCTGCCAAAGACGGCCTCTGCTGTAGTCTGTTCTCACACCTCTCCTGTTTGGAGCTGCAACCAAAAATCCATCAATCTGCTTCATACGGCGATGAACCGAGCTGCCGGCCTTGAAATAAAAACCAGGAGAAAATCAGCTCATAACCTTCAACTCAGCCAGTTTTCACTCATCCTCGGCATATCTCAGAATTGATTCGTGGCATCATAATATTGAACGTCGGAGTCCTCTCTCCAACTTTAGCCAACAGCTGACCTTGAGCTGATCTCGTAAATATGCTCAGAAAACTCATTTTCTTCAAAGATAATACTGATCTTTGAGTTATGGTCTTCTGTTGTGCTGCCTTTGTGTTACATTTTCCCTTTTTTGTGCATTGGAAAAGTTAATTTTCTTAATGTCTCTTGGAAACTGAATCGTCTGGTGTTGGACAGGAGTGGTGCGAATTTGCCTTTTTGACAAAATGAAGTAGATCTTTTCTTTTGTGGTCCTGACAAAGCTTCACTACTGTGTTTCCTGAGAGGTTTTCTTTCTTTTTTAACTAAATTGTTTGAGGGTATCACCTTCACAAGAGTTGAGTTCGTAATCTAGGCACAGTCATGCTAGCACTTGGTGTAGTATTCTTCCTGTCTGGAGTGTTCAGGAAGAGGCTCTTCACACAAAATGATGGACAGAAGGATTTCTGGTATGTGAGGATTTCACTTTTCTGTTACGTTAGGCCTATTCTGGAATAGATTTGAGTATTTTCATTGAATAAGCTGCATAATACAAGCAATCCTGAACAATGGCTTTTGTAGAAAGATGTTAAACGTTTTTTAGTGCCAGTTAATCCGGCATTTTAAAAGTGTTGATCCCCAGATCAGATGGTTCAGTGGAGTATCATAGGATAAGTTCCGGAAATTCTTTTGCGTCACTTATGCTTTAAATGTTTATATTCTTAAAGAAGCACAAAAAGAATAATTTTCTTGGGTAGTTTAAGAAATATTCTCAATTCTATCTTAAAATTAGTTTGCAATATAACCAAATGTTTAAAGGGAAAGGTTGTGAATTCTGTGTGCATTATTGCGATTACAAAGGTCTCCTTGGATGCGATATTCAATAAGCTTCAATATTTCAAAGTGCCAAACATTAACCCTCTGCATGCCAGGGATATACTTGGCCAGTCTTGTGGAATTTTTCCTGGCATAGAATATTGTAGCATATTGTAATTTCATGTTTTCCTAATATTATCCAGCTCTATGACAGGCTTCTTTAAGCTTTTTTGTTGTTTTTCTGTACTTCATGTTGATCTGATTACCTCCGAGAAGCTACTTACTGGCCCTCTGTGGATGAGCTGTAGGTCAAACCCTGCATGGAAATTTTTTTAAGTCGGGTACAAAGAGGTGTTTGCAGATTGAAAAAGGATGCGTCCCAAATATCCTAACTGTAGCAATCCAAACATATTATTGTAAAAAATTGCTGACAGTACAGGCAGATTATCCGGTATGAAGGTTTTCCTTCAGCTTAGTTACCTGCTTTGAATTGTATTGAAAGAAGATCTGCATGCTTGCATTCTGCCTAAATCCCTGCAGAGAATTGTAAAACCTAGATGAGCTCCTGTATTCAGTTTACTTTAAGGGAATCGTGGATCAAACAAACCTGGGTGCTTCCGAATAGTGCAGATGTTTCAAAACACCTAAAGCTCCTATTTATTTCCTACAATTCAGATGAAATAAATTGTATAAATTGCTTCTGCTCTGATTTATATTTCCTATCTCTTTTTCTTTGTTTGGTCTCTCTGCTTCAACGTAACGTATGAGCAGAGAACAGAGCGATTAGTTTGTATATTATAAATTAATCATTGATGTTCAGCACGCAGCAACTTAAATGAAGTTATGGACGACAAATAAAACACCATTACGTTCTCATTTTCACCGTGTCGATGACAGCTCCTCTAAAGAGAGTCATTTGTTTCTTAAACAGCTTTGACATCAAAAGTCGCTCGTTTTGCATTTTATTAAACTTCTTTTAAATCCTCTGAATCTGTCGGGCTGAGCTTCGTCAGCGCAGAACGGAGACTTTGAAAACATATTTTTATGCTCCTTTCAGGTAAATACTTCATTTGCAGTCATCCAAAGACATTTCGACTTTAAGATATTTGAATCTCCATCCATCCATCCATCCATTTTCTGTTCACCCTTGTCCCTTAATGGGGTCGGGAGGGTTGCTGGTGCCCATCTCCAGCTACGTTCCTGGGTGAGAGGCGGAGTACACCCTGGACAGGTCACCAGTCTGTCGCAGGGCTATTTGAATCTCATGTCATCTATTTAAACCTGCAGATCAACCTGTTCCAAGAAAGTCACCACACACAAAAAATGATAAACATTCCAAAGAAAAGCATAAGGTGATGAGAGCCAGTGTTATCTGCAAACTGAATTAAAGGAGGAATCTCTGAATTCACATTGAATATATGAGGTTGCTGTTTTTTTGATTCAGTAACTCTGACTACTTTAAACAGTGAGCGGTGTTTCAGTCAGTGGTGGTCATCATTTTTCTTGCTGTTATTCAGCTCTGTGCACTCAGTCATTCTGTTATAAACTATCTACACATGCTTTTGTCGCTCTGAAATGATGTAACCATAAAAAACAGGGCTCCTGCACAAATGAGAAAATCTGAAATCTGATAAACCTGCTAACAAGTTGAGGTATTGTTGATAGGAATGTGAGATGCAAGAAAATGAACTGGCTTCCAATTAATTGTTGATTATATATTATAATAAGATTTGTTCCACTGGACTTACTAGAAACATCCACTTAGACCTTCTTTCAGTGTTGTAGTTTGTCTGGCATCCAGAAGAGGGTGCCACTGGTCATTCTTAAGCAGAGCCAGTTGTAAGAGAAATGAAGATGGAGAGCGCATCCCTGACCAGAAACAAGAAATGGTTCAAACAGAAACTGGTGTGGGATAAAATTAACATACTTGCAGTTTTGTTTTGAAACATAAACACTCGAAAAGCTCCTCAAATTTCACCGTAACAACTCTCATTGAGCCAAGCAGCATAGCGGAGGTATAGCAATGTTATGATGTAACGCCCTTCATCAGGTTTATAGCTACACTGTGGTCTAAAAATAGAGCTCGGTGTTGCAGTGGAGCTGTCAGTACATCGCTGACTGGCAGAAATGGTTTCAAAGCCAATATTCAAACATGGGTGAGCAGGTCATCTGTGTTTGACTGTTTATGAAAATACGGAAAAAATTGTGCGCAGAGTGGAAGCGCTGATGTGGCTCACGGATATGAAAGACTCTCTGCTATATTTGCTGTGGCTCCACAGTCTCTTTTATCCTCCTTCACCTTCTGCTTGTTCCTTCACTCTTGCCCGATTTGTAACCAATGTTTTGCATGCGAAGGTGCGATTGTTCTCCAGTTGAAATCAGCGGTAGAGACTAATTAAATCTCATCCTTCCCCTCTGAGACAGTTAGGGTCTATTCTGAGAGGAAACAGCATTATCCCGGGATAATCACATTTGTGCTGGGTCTGCTGGGAGAGCGCATGCTGCTGTCAGTCAATGCTCTGCTTCCACTCATCATAAATAAACTCAGGACCACTACTGGATCCCACAGCTCTAATTTACGCTAGTCCTTTTTTTTTAATGTCATATTCCATTTCAGTTTACAAATTGATGAGTTTAAACAAGAACTTAAAAAAAAAAAAAAACTTGTTGGAATATACTAGTCTAAAAGTTATTTTGGTAGTGGTGTCACCATCTTGTTTTTGTCTTTGTTCATGCCAATGATCACCTGGTAGAAGGACTTTGAGTGCCTGTAAATGGTCACATGGTTGTTCAGTAAATTATTTACGGAGTAGGTCAACCCACCCCTACCATGTCATACACTTAAACCTTTCAAATGCCCAATTGAGTGAATTTTCACTGATGCCCTAAGACTCAGCCTGGCTTACCTGGAGATAAAGTGCATCAGATGTGTAGAAAAGCGATGCTATAATGTACTTCATAAAAGAAGTTGAACAATACTGTCCCCACTCGCCATCTACTTTCAAACTAGAGTGTGGGATGTACTCTCCTAAAAGCTCAGTCATTACTTTAATGGTTCAACTTCAAAAACCCCCATTCTATATCGACGCAGCACACACGGAGTCAGAACACTTTCACACCCCATCTAATCTCCCACCACAGTGGTGCTACCAGGCCGTTATATTGGTTTGCTCTTATCAGACAACTGGTCCTTCTTTAATAAGTTTTACAGTGTCTCCAGTCTGTCATCCATTTAACATTTCAAAGAGTAGATATCTGCTATAAGAACAGAGCTGTGGAACAGGAGTATTCTCGGTCGGTCTCGGACAGAAATAGATCTCGGGCTTTAAATGTTAAATCATCATCTCCGGAGCCCGTCAGTCAATTTTTAAATCTCTGATTATTGTTGAACTTTTCAAAGTTGGACCCTCGAGCTTTCGGTTGCCGCTCTTCAAATTAGTCTTTTTGTTCTGCCGAATGGCCCGTCTCCTCATCACTGCCCTCCTCTGATTATCTTTTGCTTCTTCAGTACTTTTTTCCTCTGCATTACTGAGCCATTTCTCTTCACCAGTTTGTGTGGGAAAAGTTGTTTGGACTCTACATTCCTGAATGTTATTTTTTTCACTTTATGTTGGACCTCTAACCGTGAATATTCAATACGTAACTGGTCAAATGAAATCTTAAAAATATCTATGAATCTCTTTACGTGTAGATGGCACATACTACTCTTGTTAAATGTAAATTTGCATTGCTTTCAGGTATGACGGTACCATGACTTAAAGTGAAGCTGAAGGCATAAAAAGATGTTCCTTCCAAACATTTAGACATTAACTTCATTCATCATTAGGAAAAAAAGGGTTTGACATTTTATTGTTTGAAGGGTATTTAAATAATCTTTATCACTTGTTTCACATTTTTATCCTATAAAAGTTATAAAGTGATCGATTAGTCGTATTTATGTGCAAGATCTTTGGTAAGAAACAGACAACTTTGGGATAGAGGTAATTTCTCGATCAGAAGAAAACAAAGGGGAAAAGATATTGACATTAGCTGGATTACAAACTTGAGAGTGAGAATGAGAAGTGGTCAGTTTACTTAAGACTTAAAAATTTACTTTAAATTAGACAGGCTGCCTTCCTCAGAGTCAAAACTGCGAGCTTTATTGGTAGGAGAATTTAGTTTTCTGTCACATTTGACTTACTGCAGTCAAAACTTAATGTTGACAGGTTCAGAGTTGGCACCTTCCACTATAGAGAGGCATATTTTGTATTGTAAGATTATTTCAAATTAATATTAGTCACTCTAATGCCGATTAATACAATTAATTCTTACTATGGTGAGCCTTAGGAAACACAAAATGTCATCTAGGTTCCCTCACTCATTGATCAGACAAGCTTTATCAGTTAATGGCTATTTTTTATTTTTTTATTTTTATGCTTTATTCAATCTGTTCTGCTTTATTGCATTTAATTAATTTCTAGATGATTAACTCTCTGTGCTCAGCAGGCTGTGTTTGCAGATGCAGCAGTGTTTGTGTGTATGCGTGCGTGGGTGGGTGTGCAAAGTTTACCCAAGGTGCAGTATGTGGGTTGAACTGTCAGCAGCGGTTAGGAAGTAATGGATATCTTATGTTAAAGTGCAGTCGGTGAGGCTTGTGTGTTACGGGATGTTTCTGTGTGCAGGTAGATTAGAAGATGTGTGATGAAAATCTTTTTCTTTTTCACAGCTATACTAACAGATGATTTAGACATATTTCAATAAAAGACAAAATGACAAAAAAGTTCCTGCAGCACAGATATTAAAATGCAGATGTTTCTTTCCGCCTGGCATTTATCTCCAGACAGAGAAAAGGTGGATTTACAATAAACTATTGAACTATTAGAAAGATTAAATGTAATATCTAAATGTGCTGGTTGTGCAAAAACCAAGAAGATATCTAAAATGTTAACAATTTTATATAATTAACCTAAACTTTGTTTGAGTTCTAAATTTAGAAAATGTAAGACTACTTCTCATAATACTTGCATAGATGTGAACATGGGAACAGGTGTTCAGTTAACAGAATGTCTGCAGATAATGTTTCGGTGACATAAAAAAAAAATATTTTCATCTCTTCACTGAACTGATCTTTTCTTGGGTTGATGGTCTTATGTTTTCATTTGTTTCTGTTCTTTATACATTGTCTTTCAATTTCTCCGGCATGTCCACTAATGCTACTTTGCACTAGAAGATTCAATTAAGGGTGAAAGCTCCCAACAACACAGGGCTTATGATCCTGGGAATATCCAAAATCTGTAACCACACCAAGGTTAAGGTTCTCCAGAGGATAAGCCAGTGTAGCTCTGCTACCTTGGAATCATCTTTCTGTGATTCCCTCTGGCCTGGGCCTGGTTTGGGTTTTTTCAAGTGAAGCTTTTCTCTAAGCTTCAGCAATAAGAAAACAGTAGATGGATGGATGTCTTCTTTCTCTTTCATCACATTTTCTTCCGTTATTCCCTTTTTCGCCTTCGTTTGAAGTTCCTTTTACGTCCTATTGTTCCCTGCTATCTTCCCCTTCATTCTTTGTTCCCGTCTTACTTCCGCCTCGTTGCTCTTCTCATTAGCAGGATTTATAATATGTCCTTACATGTAAGACGCCTCAGAACAAATTAAGCCCTTGAACGGCAGCAGCAGCGTCTCTCTTTATTCCTCCTCCTTCAGCGATAGTGTCCAGTTTAATCTGTCCTTAAATGACCAACACTCCCAGCTGGTACTTCTTGAAAGGAGGTCCACAGTGGAGGCCTTGGGTGGAGCTTTAGGGAAGGTAAAGGTGTACTGGTCAGATGCTAATAACCTTTAAGAACTGCTGTATTTCTCTTTAGCTTTGTTTTAATGTATTCTGCAGCCGTCATGAAATCAGCCGAATGTGTGTATCTAATCACAAAATGTAGAAAAGACATATATAATGTAGATGCTGTGAAAGCTACGGCTTTTCTCTGTCCTGTCTGATGTCAAATCTGCTGAAGATTCAGTCTGCTCATCCTCCGCTGACCGAGCATTAGTGAGGTCCAGCAGAGATGGTGGGCAGGGAATTCAGACTCAGTTCCAGTTCATCCTCATGTGGAAACTCTGAGCATTCCAGTCAAGTTATCACAGCTCTGTGTTTGGGGTCACGGTAGTGTTGGTGGTGCAGAAGAACAAACACGGGCTATTGACACGCAGTTGGACGCTCACTGTTGTCTGAAATATCATTTAATCTTCTGTGACCTCCTAGAGAATATACACACAGTTTTTTGTTGTTCTCACAGCGTCACAGAGAGTATCAGAGCAACATCTATATCCTTGGGTAAATCATTAATCATGAAAACTGAAATACTAACCTCTATATCAAATCTATCCTAGATAAAAAAAAAAGTGCATTTTTGCCTTGTGGAGGGAAACATCACTTAATAAGAACCACAGTAGAAAAAAATGTAGAATTTTTAAAAGCTGGATAGCTTAAGAAGAAATGTAAATCTAACCAATCAAAGCAATATGTCACTGTTAATTGTAGAGTGGCAACTGAAGACTATTTTAGTTCACTATCAATATTTTTCTGATAGGTCAATGATTATTTTATCCCTCAGTAGTTTTTGGGGACACTTTCACGTCTGAGGTATAATATTTTCTACCCACTTAAGTCTTCTCATTTGTCTAGTTTAGATCTGAATAAAGTGAGTCCAGATTCCTTATGTGCAATGACATTGTCCGTTGGGACCTCGGTACCACCAGCATCAGCAAACCAGAATTGTTTTCAAGCAAAGCTCATCCGTCGCCATACAACATTTAAATCACAGAGCGTTTAATCTGTGATCCACAGCTACAGTCTCTGTAAAGCTCTCTCTCATGCATGACTGAGGTACCGGGGCGTTGACACGCAGTGTACGTGTCATAACACTGACCAGAACGAGATAACAGCTAATCAGTGCATTTATCTGAGGGTCTTGGCCTGTCAGTCCGCTGGAGAAAAACAAACTGAGCGGGTGAGGTCCACGCAAATACATGTGACTGGATTCTGATCAAACTCGGATGGTAAACGCCATCAAAACCTAAAAAACAAACCTGAATCAACACACCTGAAGTGTGTTTTGCACTCACTTCAGGTGTTTTGGAAGAGGAATACAGGATAGTAGCTCTAGAGGACTTGACTTCCACACCCCTGAGTTGGATGTTGTCTGAGGGATTTCTGTACGTTATGACAATGTGATGGCATTGTAACAATTTAAGTTGTGGAATAATCTACCATCATGGCTCTTGTTAGTTCTGTAAAAGGATTCTGAGTTGGATGATGCTCTTGTGTATCTAAGAATGGCTGAGAATTTTTAGACACTGCATGATTCAATCATAATTTAGAAAGCTACGAAGCGAGTGTATAAAGATTGATGTATCATAAGTCAATCAAGTTTATTTGTATAGCTCTTTTCAGCAACAAGACAGTTTCAAGTGCTTTACGTCATATAAACCTCACGCAGTCATGAATTATGAAACAAGCGATAAATAGCACATTTTGTCAAATGCCATCCAAATCAACAAGCAAATACACATCAAATATGTTGTTTCACTTACTGTACTAATTAAAGGCAACTCTAAACAGGTGGCTTTTTAGTTTTAATTTGAAGGAAAGGTGTTTCAGCTGTCTTGCAGTTTTCTGGATGTTTGTTCCAGATTATAGAGGCATGGAAACAAAATGTAGATGTCTTACCAGCTTTTAGTGATTTAGGAGGCTTTGTTGTGGAATCTGAACATCACTGTGGCAGAGGAGAAACTTCGAGACTGTACCTAAAACGTTCACTATAAAACGGACAAATATTCATGGTATTACGTCAATAATCTTTGCAGTTTGAAACGCACACGTCTGATTTACTTTGTTCAATAGATAAAACAATATGATGACGACGTCCTTCTGGATTCTTGTCTTTGTCAGTAATACTGAGCCGAGGTGTTCATAAATGGAGGCTAGCCTGGGATCATAGCAGACTTCCTCAACCTGTTCAAAAAAGTTTGCAAAATTACTTTAGCTCTTGTTTCAACAAAAAGAAAACAAGATTATTGCAGCATTATTACACCTGGACAGTCTTTCATAAACATTGGCACATAGCATGCTACTTTAATGTTGACTGACGTTTTCGTCAGTCAAATGTGCTGTCAGATGACTAAGAAGAGTGTTCCTCTGCAGCTTTTCTTCTGGCAAAAAAGGTTTGAAATTATTTATTTTTATGTCAACACATAACAGTTTTTAATTAAATTTTCAATAAACTTTGCGAATCACTGTAATTTATTTCCCCCTGGCTGGTCACAAACAGATTAAAAAGTATTCCCAGTTATTGTGGCGACCAAATCAATTGCAATAGTTACCGGCTAGGTTATTATTTCCACCAAACTTTGTTGACGTCCTTTCTCGCCTTGGGGAATCAACTCGAAACAAATTAATGAGTTTTAAGCCACAAGGAATATTATGTTCAAAACTCATCAAGAAAAACAAAAAGTTCTAAATGTACTGTTTTTTAAACAAGATACAGATATATTAAGTGATGCTTTGAACACAGAGAAATGTCCTGACTGTAAGGTTTTGTTATGCCATAATTAATCTGTGCTTCCAATTTAAGGACCCGAACAATAGTGAGATGAGCTGGACAAAACCTTCACATGCACATGTTACCTTTTTTTGTCTTATCAGAACTTTTGTGACGTTTGAACATCCCTGCTCCGTTATCCAAGGACCACTGCCTCTGAGCCAGCCAATCGGCTCACAGCAACTCGGCTAATGACTTTGATAATCAATTTGTTGGCCGTTTCTAATTTTAAACCCAATTACCCTATGAGGTTGGGGATAGAGGTACGTGTGTGCAAAGCTATCAATGGTGTGTTTGTGTGTCGGCGAGAGAAAAGCTGGGCTAAGGTGCTCTGGGCCTTGGGGCTTAAAGGGTAATCCTGACAGTTCGATTCAGTTTTGTTATAGACAAATCCATTAAAATATTTTGTTGCTCTGCGTCTCTCTCACACATGCAGACGCTGGAGGTTAGTCCAGGTTTCCAGCAAATGAGTATAATCTTCTAACGAGGCAAAATGCCAGGAAATAATCAGTCCCGAAAAGTGAAACTAACAGCTTTTGTCATGTATCTGAATTTGTATGTGTGTTATCAGCATCCAGCCGGCCTGTTCCCCTGACAGCCCTCCAGCCCTCTGCTGATCAGACTCACAAACCGATCAGCTCCACTTTAGCTCTTTTGATTTGTTTTTTCTCTCTTCCTTGCAGGCTTTTTCTAAAACTGTACCATCTGCTGTATGTCTAAATGCTGATTTATGACACATCTGTACTACAGGAATGCTTACAGTGAGTGAAGTTGTTTGAGGCAAAGAAGAATCATTTGCTGGCAGCTTTTGGTTCTCATTTTTTTTCTGCTTGTTCTTCTGTTTCCAAGTGTGTCAAGCAGTTGATAGATGCTCTGGTCGATGTCAATAACATAAACATATCTCCACAATAGAACAGAATAGTTCAATGAAATGTGTTTTATTAAAATCTGCTAGGATTTTTTTTGTAGCACATCAGATAAATATTTGGTTATTGTAAAAGGAAAACATGCTGTTTTTATTAGAAAGTTGTGAATATCAGGACATAAAAATTAACTTGTTTTTGCAGAGTTTTAAAATGATTCAAGTGCAATCTTAATGCTTCCTTATGATTGAAATTCATGGTTCTCATAAAAATGAATTGATCAACTGATGAGCGCTTCACAATTCGATTCAATTGCAATTCAGAAGGCTATGATTGACTTTATTATTCAGGTAACAAGAACCTCCATACACACACAACTACACTTCAAGCCAAAACATCTGAGTTCAACAAAAAATATATATATTGAATAGCCTGAGGCTAAAAATCAATATCTACAGAACAAAATCTACACCACCAGCTTTGAAGAAAAAGTTTGTGGTTTTCCTCACATCCTGAACTAACAAGTGGCCAAATTTACAACTAAATATTGAGTGGACATATCTCTCTGATGTGAAGCTAAAACAGATCATTTTTAATAATTTGCCATTTCTCTGCTTCATTCAAATAAACCCCATCTATATTTAGATCTGTGTGACTCTCATTCACACATCAGAAAACGTGCCCTTATGGTGACATGAGACTCCATGGCAACTGATGCCCATGCATTTGATGTTGCAGCTATCGTGTAAACCTGTCTTTTTGTTTTGGTGTTGTTATAGTGTAGATGTTATATTTAAAGTGTGCTCTGTAGTGCAACACCTGACTCTCAACTTCCTTTCATCCATGTCTACATTGTGATGCAGTGAAAAATTTATTGTATCCCCCCCCCCGTCATCGCCAGTCAGAGCTCCTTAAGCACCTAAGCAGTTTTCTGCTCTACTGCACACAGGTGTTCCAACCAAACATCAAGGTACAAATATATCAGCAGTGTCCCTATAGAAACAACTGTTGCTGCTCCTCCATCTGAGACAAGTTGCACCAAAGTGCTGCACATGAAAATTAATGAAACAATCAAGAGTAGTAAAAAACAAAAAAGGAAAACAGTAGTAAAAATGTCATTCTCCATTTAATTTCAAAAGCCAAAGAGTAGAAACTAGGTTCAATAGTGTAAGTCTCTGCATTATGAACTTCCTTTTGTAAATCTTAAAATGGATGTATCTCAATTTCATAGAGGTTTTATCAAATAGGGTTCAATAAAAAAAATCCATAACTCCTGGTGCTGTTGGATCTGCAAATCTCTGTGATGACAGCATGCAGGAGGTCTGCGTTTCAGCGGATGAACAGAAGATTTAAAACATAGCATTCAAAGATTTATTTAAGACGTAGCTGATCCAAAACCACAAAAATAGACTCCGCAGCCTCAGCTTCTCAGCAGGACAGCGAGGTGCTGCTTGGTAATTTTTTATTTTTTTTAGTACAGTTGAGCAATCTGGGAGAAGCTCAGTTAAAGACAAAGAGGGAGGACATGGAAGATGAAAGGGGTATGTGTGAAAGCAGTGGTCTCAGTCTGACTGAGGATGATAATCTCCTGAGCAAAGATGGACAAGTTCAGCAGGGCAGAATAAAGTGAAAAGGTGAGAACTCTGAATGAGTTGACAAAAATAAAGCCTAGCAACTTAAAAAAGAGAGAGAAAAAAATAACTTACCCTAAATGAAAACCAGTTTGGCTGTCAGTCACACATTAACAATGATTTTTATTTCCCACTGTAAAACATCTCAGTAAATTTAACACAATAAATCCAGGCACCTCATCACACTGATGCAGGCGTCCCATAAACTCAGAATTAAAGTGCCGCTCTTTGTTGATTTACCAACCGTGTTTACATCACGGGTGAAATAAAACGGCTCAACCCAGGTTTTAACCACAGACTCGGCTGCACATTATCCTAAAATATTTCATCATAATGTTGGATGCTTGTTTAGAAGTTAAAATGCCTCCACAGATGGAGCCTCAAGGATATAATTCACTCCTGGGAACAATATGTTTAGGCAGCAGGGAGTTCTGCTGTGATCCACCACAGAGACTTCACAACCACATTTACTCCTCTCAAGCTTGCAGTCTGTTTTGTGGTCATTTGATGGATCAATGTTTATATGTAGGGCTTACCATACATATGTTATGATAAGCCATATGGCTTATCAGTACTAACTGATAACGGCATCAGTTATCACCAACTGATGTCATGGTGCTAAATGTCCAAAACAATAGTTAAGTGGTCTTGATCTACACAATTTAGGAGGAAAAGCAGCAGCCTGGTGCAGCAGATACATTTATCTATTAACTTGTCCGTGGTGGCACCTCTATAAAAGCAGGAGTTTTGGCCTTTTACTGCACAGGAGCGTACTGCTGTAGGTTTGCACAATGTTGAGGTGAAAAAGTTGTTGATAGCTACCAATATAGCAAATTCTATGAGGTCATTTCCAGACTGCCTGATGTCAATTACTGTTTAGGGCCAAAATGCTGCCTTAACAGGGTTATGATATTAAGCAACAAAGTAATGGCTAGGAAGTAAAAATCAGTGTTGCAATGGCCTATTCAAACTCCAGATCTAAATCTGATTGAAATGCTGCGGTTGGATCTGAAAACGTAACACAAAACTATTTGCGGTGTATATGATATTTAAATTTGGATTTTCATTTTTATTTTAAGGCAAAGTAAAGTTTGTTTACACGTGGGAAAGTTCTAGTGAAGTCACTCTAGTTTCTCCATCCATCCATCCATTTTCATTACACCCTTGTCCCTTAGTGGGGTCGGGAGGGTAGCTGGTGCCCATCTCCAGCCACGTTCCAGGTGAGAGGCGGGGTACACCCTGGACAGGTCACCAGTCTGTCCAGGGCCTCTAGTTTCTCTCTTTAATGTATTTTTTTTTCTTCCTAGTGTCCTTCCCAGTGTGCCCCTGGCTTCCATGTTTTCCTTATCTAATGCTCAAATAGATCTGATTTAAATGGATGAACTCATTGAATGGCTCATTACCAGAGAGGAAACATCTAGAAGCTGTGTGGTGGGTGGTCTGTGGAGCACGGATAGAGGAGCACAACCTTAGAGGTTACATTTGTCACATTTTGTTTTATTGTTAAATGTGAAATCTAATCTCTAAAAAAACAACACTTGGGAAAATGACTTCCATCACAGACAGGTCAGCCTACAGAGGAGGGAGAGCTGGGGTGGTCCATGAATTCAGCAGGTGGATATAAAAAGACAAAAAAACATCATGACTGCTGTGGCTGCATTTGGCATTTTCACATGATGAATCCCTTAAATCCCAATCTGGTTTTTGTATAGGCAAAGAAAAATTAATTTGAAACAGAATTAAACAGTAAAATTACTCATTCAAAGGAGTGGGTAGAAGTATGCACATTTCTTTCCACAGATTTTTCCATGAAATCAGATTTTATACTAAAAGTGATGTTTTGTCCATTATCTATTTCCAAGTTAAGTAGTTGCTACAAAATGAGACAATTCATTTTATTCGATTACTCAATTTATCGTTGCAATTACTAAAATAACCATTTACAATAATGCAAAAATTTTCTTAGACTTCTCATCACATCTCTACCCTCCTTCTGTCCACATCCACTAGAACCACGTGCAAACAGGAAATCACCTTCCTAACAGAGCTCCAGGTCCAGACAAATGAATAAATGAGACTCAAAATAGAAACGGAAGATTGTGATTATAGGAGCAGAGGGACGGTAAGAAATAATGAACACATCAAAACCAGATGATGAAAATAACTCTAATGCCTTGAAATGTTAGAAAAGAAATCAAAGATAAAGACTGGGGAGAAGATGACAGAATTAGCACAAGCATATTATTGAAATTCAACAGCAGAGGGCAAATAGCGGAGCTGGATCTATTTCCTTCCTTTTTTGTAAAGTAGATTTTCTGAGAAAATGCTCAATGAAGCTGTTGACAAAACCCATCAGACGGACGGAAAAATAGCCGCCTCTTCTCAGTAATAAAGTTTCCCCCATAAAAGCCGATCTGGCCGGACTCTCTGCAGTGACCAAATGAGCCATACGGGCCTGCTAGTGATCGGCTTTCCTCAGAGGAAAGACATGCTTGACAGTGAAGTCACCTTTTGTTTTCATCTCTTCTCGGGCCACGCGGCGTGGTTTGAGCTCAAGCTGGGAAAGAAAATAAAACTGCTGCTGCTTTTATAACGCAAGACGTTGCAACCCCAAGGCAACAAGGAGGGAGGCAGACAAGGCCGGAGCGCGGACTTACCAAGATGGACCCTTGATTCAAAACAAGACGAGCGTTAGCTGTGAAAAGGCTGTTCTTTGCAGTCTGAAGACCTTGGATAAATATTTAAAGTGTGCAATGCCTTAAAGATAGTTCAAAATTCACCGAGAAGCAAAATAGAAGAACCTTCTTTTCTTTTTTTTCACTTTTTTTTATCTCTTGGCTACAGAAATATTACATTCAGCACTGGGGAAAAATCTAGAACATTTAAAATGATCAGTTTCTGTGATTTTACTTTTTGTAGGTCTACGTTTGAGTAAAATGAACATTGTTCTTTTATTCAAAGAACTATTGACGACATGTCTCCAAAGTTCCAAGCACAAATTTGATATTTTTTTGCAAAAAATGAGAAATGGCCAAAGTAACGAATAAGATGCAGCGCTTTCAGACCTCAAATAGTGCAAAAAAGAAAAAAGCTCATATTCATTTAGAAACAACAATATTAATATTTTAACACAAGAAGAGTTCAGAAATCAATATTTGGTGGGATAACTATTAGGTTTTCAATGGAGTTTGGTGTAGTGGTCTCTTGATTATTATTATTTTTTTTTTTGTCCAGAGCTTTATATGTATTGCTTTCTCAAATTTTTAAATTTCGACCTGTTTGGAATGCATATGGACCAGAAAATAAAGAGCTATTCCTTTTTGGGATACCTGAGCAACGTTCAAAATCACTAAAACCTGAACTCTTGCACTTGAAGCTGATGCTGATTCTGGATCTTCAAGCATCAGTCCACCGTTTTTATCTTTGAGAATCAGGGTCCCGTTTGAAATTCTTGACGACTGAGCCAGAGTTGTTTGCGGAGTAGCTGCATAATGTCTACCCTGACACTTCGCTCTCCCACACTCCATCAAGGACCGCAGTGTGTTGCAACCAGCCATTATAGACCACTAAAATCTAACTGCAGAAGTTTAGATTCCTCTACTACTTGTAATGCTCAGTACTTGCTTAATACACTGCAGAAGACCTTGCTAAAATGCTGCCAAGACTTTCCATATCGACGTTGAATCTTTTATGGTGCAGCATGGTCTTCATCTGGTGTGAATGTTGTACTGTCAAATCTGGCAACATGGAGAAATGATTTACAGCCAGAGATATTCTGTTGTATTTGCCTTCTGAGTCTGGCTTTCTCCCCCCCCCACCCCCACCGACTTCAGCTGACTGGAGAAGCTGGAGTGGGTCACAAGAGACTTCTGTTCTACTTTAAAAGTCAAAAGCTGTGAAGGCAAATAAACGGACCTCTGAGACCAGAACATCCTCAGGTGATGAATGGATATCCGTGTGCATGCCGATGAGTCATTTACACGCAACGGCTAAAACTGAGGCAGCGTGTCGAGCCGCACAGGTTACCGGTATCTAAATCCCATAAATACTAATGAGGACTTCTTAGTCAGACCTCTGTTTTAAAAGTGAAGTATCATAAAAGAAGTAGATCTGAATTATGGTTCAGTTTGGTTCCGTGATGACACGAAACTAAACTGAAACGGCTTTATGAATCTGTATGACGCAATGGAGGAGAAAATGGCCTAAGCCATTTGTTTTTATGATTCAGGAGGCAGCCCGCACGAGGCCAAGAGCACGAGTTTTCCAAGACGGACAGAGGGGAAGCTATCGTGTTTAAAGGCGCGGTGTTTAATAATTCAGCGTGCGACGTCTGGTCTGCCTCTGATGCAGCAGGTGGCTGCAGTGAAACCACAGAGATCACAGAGACAGGAGGAAAAAAAAGGAAAAAAGAGAGAAACTCTTTCTGTCCGAGAGCACGAGATGAGATAAAATGGAGCAAGGCAGTGGGGATCCGAGTGGGCGAATGAGAATGCTTCACGGAATCCGACGGCGCCAAAATGAACCAGAACCGATGAGTTCTAGCAATGCTGCTCTGACAAACCTGTTTGTATTCTGGTACTCCTGGAAGCTCAGGTGAAAACAGTTAATCTCCTGAGAAGACCAGTCAACAAAATCACAATCAACCTGATCTGTTTAGCTTGGCGAGGCATGAACAACAGATAATAATAATAATAATAATAATAATAATAATAATCTGCGTTTCTCTGTAGCCCTCTATTTACTAGTGGTGTCAATCGATGAATAAAATTCAGCTAGCGCTGTGATTTATCATTATGCTCAATTTTCTAAGCTTGAAATGCAAAACTGCACCTCAGTTTTCTAGGTTTTTATATTCAGAAAAGTTGTGGTTAGTCTGCATTATGTAATATTGACGCATTAAACTTTTTGAGAAAATTGACCGTCCCATTTTCACAACAGAATTTAAAGATTCAACTGCAGCATGGTTTGTTGTCTTCAGCCAAACCAGAATACCTACTCTGAGGAATATGCTGAAGGATTTTTCTTTTTTTTTATTAGTCTTATCAACAAAATAAAATTACAATAACCTTTTTCTTGTCATATTCCCAATTTTCTTCTCTGCAATCATCTCTAAATAAAGTGTGCGCTGATGAAACGGGGAAGAAATGGACAAGTAAGACGTTCGGAGGTCTGGATGAGCTCACCTTGTAATGCATCACAATAAAGCTGGTGTTGGAGTGTGGAGTGTGATGAGAGCACATTCCCAGAGAGCCGGGCGGACGTTATCACTGTAAACTGCCGCGATGCATTCCATGAATACATCTGCATTCATCTACAGAAGATGCCTGAGAGACATAAATGAAATAACAAGCACACACACACACACTAACCAATAAGCATTCCCAATAAGATGGATAATAGTTACTAAAGTGTGTTTACCGCAGAAGCACTTTCTCTGTTATCAGCTCTGTGAAGGAATAACACACACAGACTGACTGAAGGAGTTATTTTTTTCGACGCTGTGTCCTGAGTGTTTCGTTTTTATTCGAGAAGGAACATCACAGAGGTATTTGTCCAAAGCCTGTACCGATCCTGGCTATTTGTGCGATTGTGTGTTTTGTTCTAGGTCAAGGATTTATTTATTTATTGTTTTGTTTGTTGCCTCAGATCGAGGGTATGAAGTCCAGACTTGGGTAAAACGCGCAGCAGAGTTTGGTTTGAGTGATCCCGAGTTGTTTGCAGCAGGAGAAGCATGTATTATTGAGCAGATATTACTAATTTAAGTTCTACCACTGCCAAGACGAGCAGCAACACGCGCTCCTTGGTCGGGGATAAAAAGAAAAAACACGACAAAGAAGGCAGAGGATGCACAGGAGAAGCAGGTGAAGTCATGAAGGACAAACTCTAAGATGGGGCACGACAAAGCATTGTTTTTAATGCTCCATCAGGAAGCCTCTGACTGCTTTAAAGCTGTTTTAGTTGATTGCAGACACATTATCCCTCCTTCAACCTGAAACACAAGCTTTAAAATGTTAATGTCGTAATATATTTGTCTTCCAAAAATGGAACCAGATTTTCCATTTCTGAATCATTCATAGAGAGCGAACTGCAGAACTTAAACACAAGTTTCACATCCTTTTAAGCTAACTGCTTGACTCCAAACCCTCTTGCCCACATTTAAAGTCAGAAACGCATTCTCGTTGAAGACCAAGCTGCTTATATTTCAGTTTCTATGTTTTTCCTCCTTCCATTTCTCACAACACTCCTCCAGGATGAATCTAATGTGAGATATTAAAAGAAAACTTGGTGTTTCTGTGGCAGGAACATGAAGCCCTGCAGCAGGGTGTAAGGGGGTCACGTAGCTCCATATGCATCATCAGCTCCTCCTCGCTGACGGAGGAGGTGAAGCTTATGTTCTGTCTGTTAGAGAGGGAGGCATCTACCACCGCACGGACCTAACCTCCAAGCTGCTTTACTGGCTAATTGTTGAAGGATGTCAAGAGGACATATATCAGCTTTTTGATTATCATCTGCACTGCTGTTCAATTCCTTTGGTCCATTTTCTACATTATTCCTTCTCTTCATTGCTTCTGTCTGTGTGACTGTTTTTCCATTGAAGAAACAGACCAGGGTATTTTATCAAGGTTCCTTAGAAAGGCGGGGACCATTTGATGGCTTTCTACAGAAAGAACAACAACTTAGTGTTGCAATTTCACAAGCATTTTCTCACTCAGCTTACTATAATGTTAGTCATTCTATGACCAGAATGGTTTGCCAACCACCAATTTAAATAATGAATCCATGTGAACCAGTCAGTTTCCTTGGCACCAATTGGCTGTACATCCAAGCCCAGAGATACTGAAAACTTAAGATTTTGGCTTCAACGGTAGTGCTAAGATGGTTACAACTGTGCATACAACTGGAATATACAAATATATAATAGAAAACCAACAGGGCTGCACAAAATATTTCTTGTACCGTTACAACCCCACTAAAATTGGTTCGGAAAGACTTTGCCAATAATGCATTTTTTGTGTTGCTAGCACAAATGTAAAAAAGTTATAATGTGAACAGAATTTTGTACTCCAAATGTTTTTAGGATGTTTTTTTAGGTTACTGATTTCCTTAATGCTTGAAATTTAACAGCAAGACGTTATCACAAAGGGCATAAAATGAATCATATGGTTTTTCCATATACATGATGGTTTGTAGGTGTTATCTGCTCAGAAGATTGTAAATGAAGTGAACATCTAACTCACACAACATGCAAGCAGAGCAACATTTGAATTTTCCCTCTTTATCCCAGGTCAGAACCATACATATTTTTAGAGGAAATGTCGACCAAACATCATAGCATCAGCGAACACGTGAATATGCTCTATTACTAAAAGATTTCCCATCATCAGAATTTCCTAAAATTGGCAATTCTCAACAAGAGGCAGCGTATTTGGATATACATTTCACTAAACACGGGGCTTCCTTAGATCACCTGTAAATGTGGAGTCTTTGTAATCAAACTTAAAATTTGATGTAAAAGTGACCAACAAAATTATTATTTGTGAAATGAATCCTTTTGCAAGATCTCTCTAATTTCTTAATGTATTTTTGGTCAAATGCACAACAACCAAATTAGCTTCAGTTTTTTTAGAACTGGAGCTAATTTAGCTAATTTATTAACTGCTCGTAACTTTTCAGTAGAATGTTCTTTCAAAAACCCTAAATATCTCCGTTAGCATTTCTTTGGACTCTACAAACCCAGCTCATTTGTCTTCTGATTGATTTACGCTCACTTTAAATGTAACTCCTCTCTACTGTGTGTATGTCTAAATTTACAAAGTTTCTGCGATGCTGCAGAAGGATGTCTTATTCTCCTTCGAGCTGAGATGAACCCATTCGGGGTGTTTGGCCGTGGAACAGGAGGTTCTGATTAGCCGTTCTTCAGGGTTTGTGTAATGCCGGTGTGTCGTCGTGGCGCGACTCCTCCAATCACTCCACCCATCTCCTTTCTCCTTCATAAACCTCCTTCAGCTATCCTCCAACCACCTATGATGATTAAATGGGGTGGTGATTTTCTCATTAGAGCATAATGAGGCTGCACCACCTGCTGAGCGTGGAAAGTGTGGGTGAAGAGAGTGAGGTGAAGACACAGAGTGATGAGAGGAAGACATAGTTCTACATGAGCTGAAGTGATGTAAAGCTGGATACACTAATCACCACTGTTGGTCCAAAAAAATGACTTGACATTTTTCAATTAATTCCACATTAGTATTTGGACATTATGTTTGTCTCATCCTGTGACATGAGACTAAAATAGTAGCTTAATGAGTCTTCACTTTTTCCTTGTTTTTCAAATCGAGGTACCGGAATGTGAATTTTTAGAGCCAAAAAAAGTATGACCTAAATTGGCAGAGGTTTGAAACGTTCTGATTATAATTTGGCTGTTACATTAAATGAGTCTAAACACGTCTCAGTTTGATGCACCTTTAACCTGCTGTGTGAACACGGATAATTCCAGGCATATAATGAGGCATATAAATGAGTTTTGTTTTATTTTTGTTTTTTTTTTCGAAGTCTGTCAAACTGCATGCGTTTATTGCACCACTCTGAATGATCCTCCTCAGAGTTGTAAATACAGTTTAACTGTATTAAATAGCAGTCTGCTAAATGAACAGAAACTTGGCTGCAGAGTGCAGGTGGAACCGATGGTCTCACAATATTGTGTGTAAACTTCATTTCCTGTTAGTAGGGTGCATCATTTTTTATATGATTTGAGTGGAAATGAAGCAGCATTTGGCAGCTTTTCAAAGTGATCAATTTTCACACCATACAATTTTATATCATTGCATAGATCAGGTTAGGTTCTTCTTAAGCTCTGGGTTTATAGGCTGACGCTTATATTTTAGTGTTCTATATTATCGAGAAGCAAAGCTAGTTCTGGATTTTTTTTAAAAATGCAGTCGTAAAAGGTTTTTAGGTTTTTTGTTTGTTTGATTTTGGCCTGAAGTCTACAGTGCAGAGGGTGAAGAGGACAGCTCAGTTTATTGGTTTATTTTAACCTCCCAGTTGTCACGACAACCCTGGTGTTCTCAGGTTAAGGGGTTGACAGTGAACTTCTTAGCAACGGATTTTATTTTTTACCCTTCTAGTCTCTATTTTGAGGAAGTTTCTGTACAGTTTGTTTTTGATTAAATATTTCTGAAATTAAAGTTTTTAGCTCAAACTAAAGATGAGAGCAGATGATCTGTTTTATATTCCTATAGCAAGTCCAGCTACATACCTGCAGCTTTTTAAAATCACATTAAACTTTAATCTAAAGAAAAGCCAACAAATCAGTCCACTGGAACTCTGACTTAAGGAGCTCGGTAGGCAATAAGGAAGTTTGAGAAATTACTTTTCCAGATGTTTTGTATGTTGGTTGATTCCATCATTTAGCTAGTAGATTCAGTACCTCTTATTTCTGATCCAGTAGTGTCATATGAAGGTCTACAAATTGGGGAAAAGAAAAATCAAATATAGGTGGTGTGTTGGTTTTAACTAATAGATATTTGCACACATGCTGAAAAGTGTATATGTCTAGGGCTAATACTACTAATAAAAAGAAAACCCTGGTATAAAACAGCTCTTAAAATTTTTTAATACTGCTTCACCTCTTTAGTTGACATTTTCACAGTTCTTTCCCCACCCAGTCCTGACTGTCTCTTCTTCTCCCTGTTGGAACCTCATAAATAAGCCAACAAAAGGATAATAGGCCAGATAAATAATGAAGCAGAGGTGTGATGCCGGCATTTAACACTTTCACTTCTGCTGCCGATGGATGGAGCGCAGCTGAAAGTGTTATTTCTTTTCTCCTTCCTTCCTTTTGGAAAAACACAACCTTTCACCTGGGAAAGAAGTCAATTTGGTTGTTTTTTTTTGTCATCTTCTGTTTATTTTAAAAGTTAAAAAATGGGCAATGTTATATAATTCATGGAAGCCAAGAGGTATCTAAAAGATCTCCACCAGAGACGAAAATAAACTGCTTCAACTTCCTCCTGTCTGTCATCTGAACGAAGATGCTCAGAGTATTTTAAGATTTTTTTTTTTTGAAGAAACAACAAAAACAGAAAAAAGTAGGTCGTTTTAGAGTTTCTTTTATCACTTTATGAAAAAAAAAATGTTGATAGGCACAAAGGAGCAGCGAGAGAAACGAAATGTTGTGATTTTGATGTTCAGATGAAAAAGGAAGACGTCCCGAAGCCTCGCGGTCAGCTCGTCTCTGCGCTCCTGCCAACATGAAAGTGCAGATCATTCAGACACGATCAGTGTGTTTTATTTATAGCAGCGCTGCTAAACTCATGAGGGGGTGAACTAGGAGTGAGTTCTCACTTTATCACTCATGATAGATGACAGACGATTCAATTATTTATCACAAAAGTAGATTTTCAGGACGGAGAGGAATTTAAAACCCTATTAGAGGTTATTTATACAAAGCTAAACCGCAACATTATCTCAGACCAAGTAATATTATAACGCTCTACATGGAGCTGAAATAACAGCAGGGTGAGTAACTGGTCCCAGGAGTTATTATTATGAACTAGATGCAGATGAATAAAAGTCTTTGTAGACAGAAAGCAGCACTGGTTAGTTCTGTAGCATTCCACACACTGATCTGGTTCAGCAGCAAAAATATGTGAAATGTTTTTAATGAGTTGGCTTGTCATGAACTGCCTCTGATAAAGATGGGTCCATCATTTAATTTATTAACTGCTCGTAACTTTTCAGTAGAATGTTCTTTCAAAAACCCTAAATATCTCCATTAGCATTTCTTTGGACTCTACAAACCCAGCTCATATGTCTTCTGATTGATTTACGCTCACTTTAAATGTAACTCCTCTCTACTGTGTGTATGTCTAAATTTACAAAGTTTCTGCGATGCTGCAGAAGGATGTCT
>CAEGAE010091344.1:0-47193 GCA_903067095.1 Girardinus metallicus | reverse complement strand
TATTCTGACGATTAATTAATTAATCGTCAGAATTAATTAATTAATTCTGACGATTAATTAATTAATCGTCAGAATAATTGTTAATAGCAGCCCTAATCAGGTTGTTATATTTCTGTTTTTTGAATAAATCATACTTGCTATTTTTCAATGTTTGTTAAAAGCAAATAGATCATATTTTATTTTTCAGCTTCCGTTTACCCTGAAGCCATAAAACTGTTTATTTCGCCAGCAGGTCATCATGCTGTGGGACTCTCATGCCAGCCTCATGCCTGGGAAACTGTAAAATCATTCATTCATGTTCAGACACACATCCTGAAGAAAAAAAAACCTTCTCAGGCAGAAACTCCACCCTTCAACTGCTAAACTCTCCTTTACTCCCTTTTCACTTTTCCAGCGGTGGCACTCCTTGAAGCTTTCATGACAACAGACCGTTTGAGATTGTTTTCACAACCGCATGTGTAAATACAAGAACAGGTCAAAATGAACAGCAGCACATGACACATTACACCTGGTTATTAATTATTCAACACCAAATCCAGCGAAGAGGAATGCAGGTGAAAAGCAAAATCAGATCTCCGTCCACCTCCGGAACCACAACATGGATCTGGGAATGATGTCAAACTTGACCTATCAATACACCAACCCTCTGTGTTCAGTATTCTGACACGGTCTGAGCATGTTCACTTTCAGTCTTTCTACAGTAATATCAGAGATGACTCATTTAATGATTTTCAAACTATTAACCACCATTTCATATCCAGGTATTTCTTTTTTTTTTCTTTCCACACCATTTCACACCTGTAAGCAAACTATTTTTGCAAATGCACTCATTTCTCTAGATATTTTTGATTAATTATAGCTAACATACTTAAATACCAAATGCAGTTTAATTTTACTCCAGCTGCAAGGTTGGAGTAAAATAACTATTATTGCTATTATTTACGCATAAATAATAGAAAGAATAACAGACTATTACTTTAAATCATCAGTTGTCAAATAAGGTACAAATGTTGGGAACATTTTCGCTAATCTGCTAACAGTTTAGCTAATTTTTTGTTTAAGGGTTTAGTCTTTTTTCTGTCTTTGAAAACATTTAGCACACTTAGTTAATTGCTAACTTAGCATTTAGCACCCTAAATTTATATTTCTGGATGACTTCTAAAGCACTAAATTATTTGGCTGTTTTATAAGCTTTCTGTTTCAAAAATAACTTGTTGAAGCACCACATGTTGAGGTTGATTTAACACATGATGTGTCACACGGTGCGTATCAAGCTGGTTGAAGTTAGCGCAATAGCCTTAATTTCCACTAGTTACTATGTTGGTATAGCGCTTTTCCATTAGCATAACTAATGTTTATGATCAGTCCATTTTTAGCTAGCAGTGCCCATCAGCTAGCAGTGCCTATCACTGCTAGCTGATGGGCACTTTGTCACGTTTTACCCTAGAGGCAGGTCAAAACTTGACATAGTTGGAAGAAAACATCCTGCAGAAGGGTCAAAATGATCAGTGCCTATCAACACACTGAGGTGTCAGTTTCCTGCTGACTTTGAACTTTAATCTGTGTTTTAACACAATTCCAAAGCAGAATGGCATCAGTAATGAACATAGAGAAGCAAGTGTTCCTGCCCTGAGCGGGAACAAGGCTAGTCTGCTGGCACAGAGATTATGTACAAGAGAGAGCATTCGAGATAGTTCTTACCAGTAGAGTGATATCTCAGAAAGTCCACAGTGGCTATTTCTCAGACTGTAAAGGCAGCATGTTAAATATTAAATTTTATGAGCGTATCAGAACAACAAGAGTTGTAATGAGAAAGCCTCTTAACCCTGAAAAAAAAAACAGAAGAGCGTATGTTTTCAAAGTTGCATCAGAACAAAACTACAAAGCCTGAAAAATAAAACGTTCAAGTCAAGTAAGTACGCTGCTGGGGGAAGCTAAAAGGACTTAAGAAATAACTTAACTGGAACTGCTAAAGAAAGCTACACCTAAATTCAGACATGTTAGAGTAACTGAACCTGGGGGGATGAAAATAACTAAGAAATAAACCTTACTAGAGACACTAGAGGGAGGCTGAAATCAGGAATAACTAGAAGGATAAAATAAACATAAACTATAATCTCTAAAGGAAGCACGACATGGACTCAGACATTCAGGAACAACAGAACCTAAGATAACTAAAGAAAAAGACCTAACTAGAAACACTGTGAAGGATTAAAAATAAGGAGAGCAATAACAAGACGATTCTAATAACGCTAAATACCTCAAATAATAAAATCAAAAGGACCATGAAGGGCTAACCTAAAGAGAACTAAGACATAATGAGAAATAAGATCAAAACCAAACCCAAAAACCCAGAGTCCTGACAATGATATGATAATATGATAATTCTTTATTAGACCCATGGGTGGAAATTGAAACTGTCACGACAGAAAGTTGACAGAACAAAAAGAATAACAGTATAAAATGAAAAACTACAGAATAAACAAAAAACGGTACAGTATAGAAAAAACACTTTTACCCAATACTGTGGCATTCAACCTTTAGTAATAACACACTTTACTCTATAAGGTGTTTCAATAAAATCACAGAAAGTGTGAGATTGATACAAATATAAGGTGCACCATCATATTTTATATATTTTTGTCACAATAACTAGCAGAAATGAAGCAAAGCGACAGAAGCCTGTTTTCTGCTCTGTATAAAAACAGATGCACATTCCAACATCGTTCAGCCTCAGACTGGAATTTAGCAAACTAAATTCTGCCCAACACAAACTATTGAATGTAGTGTAATGAACTGTTCCAAAAATAGCGTGAAGAAATTCAGCAGGGTGCTGAAAATGTGTCGCTTTGTCAGAACGGCTGAGCCTTTGCTGGCTGCTTGTGAAAAATCCCCCAGACCCTTTTCCCCCCATCAATGAGCTCCTCCACGCCGTCCATCCGCCCTTCTCAGAGTGACCTCTGAGTCTCGTCTGTAAAAAAAATCTCGTCAGGCGGTTAGTGGACCGCCTCAAGCTGCGATCAACATCTGTGGCTCTGTCCTCCAACATGGGCGGAGCGTTTCACGCCACAAGGTTAGATAAACACACGGCAAGGCAGAGGACAGGCGACACAAGATACGCAGACAAAGAGTGAGAGTTACCCCAGAGATTAGATGGATTTACAGATCTAGTGTTTGAAAAAACCCCAAATAGGGAGTGGTTCATACATGTCCATAAAACTAACTCTACACATCATGCTGAGCTCAACATCCCTGATGGTGAATTGTGGTGGCAGTGTCATAATGTGGGGGTGCTTTTCTTTAATATGTGAAGGGAAGCTGCGCTACAGTTGATGGGAAGATGATTGGAGCAAAACACAAAGGAGAAAAACCTGATGGAGGCTGCAAAACATGAACATTCACCAAGACAGAGATCAAAGAACATTCTAGAGTTAAAATGGCCCAGTCAAAGTCCAGTCTAAATCTAATTGAGAATCTGCGGAAAGACTTGGAAAAGTGATGCTGTCTATCTGAACTGAATGAACTTGGTGCATGCCACATTTATTAGATGTTTTAGAGGGTCAGGGTAACGACGTTGGCAATTAAATATATATTTCGAACATGCAAAAAAAAAGCCAACAGAGCAAATTGGCAAAGAACTTAAAAATAGGGATAATAGTCAAACATGAAAGTAAAACTTTCATATTCACCTCAAGAGGGAGTGGGAAGAAGCTATTTAAACTAAGCTTATTAAAACTTACCCCCATTGACCCATCCAGTCATACATGTACATATGCTTCCCACATTTCAATATTTGTAGTTTTACTTCATTCCCCTACTCTAATACATTGTTACAGCTTCTACATACAGACTCCTGCAAGACATCAGTGCAACTGACTAAGTGGAGTAGGACTCCATTCAAATGTTTAATTGCAGGGACTGTAATTAGTAAATCACAATTATTCCCATTTTAATCAAAAACTAAACATTTTCAATTCAAAGATCCTTTCTGCTGCTACATCACTGAATAAATAAACATATGAGCTCAATAACAAAGATATTTATTGTTTTTAATTTACTTAGTTTATTCAACCTTCAAAACGTTTTGAATACCCATTTTATTGTTAGTTAACCAAAAAATGAATAATAATGAATGATTGGTACAGAGTGCTATTAATCGACTCTGGACGCTGATGTTAGCTTTGGGGACGTCTGTGCTGCTGCTGCATGTTTTGCACTGAGATGCTATATTACGCTTGAATAGCTTCGTTGACAGGCTAACTGCTTGTAGCACAACTTGAACACAACAGTAGTCTTTTCCAGCGTCCAGTCAGATCGTTTTTTGACGCAAAAATTAACCCAACGTAGGACAAGAGAAACACAGGACTTTTATATGTAAAATAATAATAATAGTGATGTGTATAATGGCATTGACATTTTAACATGTTGAGATCCATGTAATTAGTTACGCGAAATTAATGTGTTAATTTAATGTGGTAATAATTTTATACAAAACAACAACAAAAAACATTGTTCTATTTTTTGATCATCTATTACACAACACATCCAGTCACGTTGAATGTACAGTACAGTAAGCATATCACCCAGCAGCGTACCTATACTGCTTCATCCATGAACTCTTGCAATAGAGATTTTTTATTCCATTTTTGAAATACATTTATATTTCATGCAGCATTTTCAAAGTTCACAAAGTCCTTCCACAGACCGCCTTACTAATAACCTTTAATCTTGTAAGTGATCCTTTTCCATCCAATTCAGAAAAATGTGTTAATTTGTGTTGTCTCATAAAATCAGAATAAAATACATTGATATTTGCAGTTGTAACATGATAACATGAGGAAAAGTTTGAAATATTAGTATTTTCCCAAAAAAAATGTATTTCCTTGTAAATTCTCCTTAGGAGAAATTACACAGCTGATAGAAATATAGACTTTTGAAATGTATTTCTATCAGTCATGTTCATTTGGTAGGGACAGATACAAAAACAG
The DNA here is from genome assembly GCA_903067095.1 of Girardinus metallicus. Taxonomy (NCBI): domain Eukaryota; kingdom Metazoa; phylum Chordata; class Actinopteri; order Cyprinodontiformes; family Poeciliidae; genus Girardinus; species Girardinus metallicus. The sequence goes on along the minus strand of CAEGAE010091344.1, from coordinate 42,205 downwards.
ATCAAAACAATCTGATGCCTGCATCACAGTTCATACAGCCAACACGCGTCCCTAGAGGGTCAGATCAACAGGCCAGCAAGTAGTTTCGAAATGTACATAAAAACACAACGGTGAGAGTCCAGTAAAGAGGGAGAATCTGGTTTTCCTCCAGAATTAAAGTGATAAACGCCTTTAAGAATCAGCTAAAGCTGTGCTGCTGCAGGGAAGGAGTGGACAGCGCAGCATTGAGCTTCACGGCTCACTGACCTGAGAGCTTTTGGGATTTTTTTTTTTTCCACATTGTCTCCAACATGCAAAACAATAGGTATTGTTTGAAAGAGCAGCCAGGAATCGTCCACATCTCATTGGGATGCTTTCTTGCATTTCTTTTTGCCTCACCAGCGAAAACGCAAATTGAAGATGAGATTGACTCGAAAAGCTATTTATTTTCTCCTCTCAATACGCGTGTGGGGGTGTTGAGGGTGGTGGGGGTCATTTCTGCTTTCAGGTCCACTCAGATTGGAAGTAAGCCGTCTTTTCCTCCAGCCAGGCTTCTGCTGATATTTAATGAAGACGAGAAAGCTGAAATCTCACTCAGACGGCCATAAATGCCCAAATCAGGACTGAGGTATTCTATGAGAACTCGTTATACGGATCCTTCTGGTATCGAAATAAAGTGTCAAGCTTAAAGCACAGAGAATCTGAGGCCCTTTTTGTTTTTTTGGTTCAGTCTTGGTGTTTATCGGGAAGATGCAAAATGTCTGCAGCAGCAGTCGTGTGAAAGGCAGAAAGTCAGAAGAATGCTGTTTTTATGATGATGTAAAGCAATTTCCAAGCATAAACTCCAGCATGGTAGCAAGAGTTTCACATCTTATTCTCATATAAGAGCACAGGTTCAGCTCTGCTGCAGGAAAGAAAAGAAAAAAAAAGAGCAGAGCGGAAAAATGCAACAAGTTTTTCTTTTTAATCCTTGGAAAAAAATTGTATTCATAAATGTGCATCATGGGAATGAAGGTCATATTTATTTAGAGTCAAGAGCACATGTTTATTAGTGTGATTTTCCTCTAACTCAAAGCAGGATCACATTTATAGGTACCGGCTCAAATATATACATACACCAATCTCTGGCCAAGCTTCCACCTCAGTGATTATTCTTACTGAAATTAATCTGTGAAAGCTGCAAATTAACTTTATGGGCTTCTCACTTTGTCGCAGTATATTATTGAGACAAATTTATGTACTTTCTGCATTCTAATATCAAAATAATAATAATAAATACACTGTGGCATAAAAATATTTCTTGAAATCCATTTGCAAGGTTCAACACACAATTTCACCCAGCAAATGATTCACAGCACTACGCCTGAAGTCAATTGACGATTCAATGAACCTTTAACTGTTTTGGCTGACATATTAAGCTTCATTTTTGCTCTGCTTTAAAACCAAGGTCTCCTTCTCTTCCAAAAATAACACTGTTGCTGCTGCTGCAGCAAATCTGACTTAAAAACTGCAGCTGTCAAACCGGAAAAAAAACGATTCTTATTGGCACTCATTAAGCGTCGAGCTGCTTTTTTACATAGCTGGATGGAGGAGATATAAAGCTCCAGAACTCAGCCATAAACATTAAGAAAGCAGTTAGAGGCTGGAATTAGCTCTCCATGGTGAACGGGGGGCAGGCTGTTATAGCACCATAGCAACTTATGTTGGTAGGTGCAAAGACACAATGTAAATAAATTTTGTTAAAACAGAGCTGCACACAAAGCAAAGAAACTGAAGTTTCCACTTCCTGAACATGTTCTTCCCACTTCCAGCCAAACCCGTCTCCGCCTGACTCCACAGTCAGGCTGAGCTGCGGTCGGAACGGGACGGCCCTCTCTAAATCAGCACCAACACACACACACACTCACGCCCACACACGCACACCCATTCACTTTCACTGTCTGTCATCCCTGACACCCCTGCAGATCGATAGCAGAAGGCACTGAACATAATCTCCTGTTTAATATGCCCGTCCTAAACCAGGCCCTGGAATTGGAACCATAAGTTTAAAAAAAAAAACCCTGCCATTTATAAAATCTATCAATCTGTACTTGATAAGGGCTGATCTGGAACCTGAATGGATGAATAATTGAGGGGGGGGGAGTGCTGCAGGCGTGTTACCCATAATCCATCTCGATCATCAAGGCTTTAAATTATCCAGCAGAATGCTCTGCGGCACAAGCAGCTTCTTACCATGTGATGCTCCTTGTCGATGCATGAATCCCCTCTGTGAGCTCTGATGTTCTGCATTCATGCTGATGTTTGCTTCTGATTATTAGGAGTGATCATAGTGAATTCAGGTCAGGAGCTTCTTTGCTGCTTTTAATTTCCCTTCTTATTCCAGAGTGTGCCCTTTTCAATAATGTATTCCACTTCTTAAAGCCAACTTCTGTCGGGTCCTCTGGGCCCAAAAGAGTCACCCTGTGACAGCTCAAATAAATGCTAACCTCTTGGAATGATGACCAAAGCTAGAAACAAAAAAGCGATCTTCCTCTTTAGTTTGCCTTCAAGCTTTTAACAAAACAAGGATCGCCTTCTGGCAAAACCTGCAGTGCTTGAAAAATTGATTCTTTAGGGTGAGCTTTATCATGTTTCAGGAAAACAATAACGCAGCATTAAAGATAAATGTTGTAGTTTTTACTTTACTGTCTCAGCACTGTGGAGTGTGGTTTCCTTAGCCAATAAGGCCCTCCATCAGAGCACCTGATGGAGACTCTGAAGAAGCAAGAAGCAATGTAGGTTGCAAAACGCGGTTGAGTGAAACAGTCGGTGGAAGAAAAAGCAAATTTATGAAATTTAAGGTAATTTAAAGTGTGATATGTCAAATCTGGACATATGTAGGACTTACTAAGGCATATAATTATGTTATTACATGCAAGACTTAAGACCTTGCAGACCTCTGCTAACTGTTGGTGGCCTTGACCAACATTAGTGTCTAACAATGCTTAAAAACAAAAATTCTCTAAAACATAGTTTGAGATTTATTAAAGCATTATTGTATTTGTGAAAACAAAGAAAGCTGTTTTTGATGCTTTAGTTATCACCTGAATCATCGTAGAATGAGAAGAGCATGAACAAGACAAAAAGTTTAGGATTTCTGAAAACTTCCCTAATAAAGGGAAATCTTAAACACTGCTGTGATTACACTCAGACTGTCAGTATGTCCCTTCCAACAGGCCTTGAAGTTGAACATTTTAAACTACGGAGAGGAGACGGCTAGATAGCTAACTCGTTAGCGTGCTAGCTAGTCATTGCTCAGATATAAAGTTAGCTTGAAGAAAATGTTTGCCTTTGAAACGAGTCGAGAAACGAAACAAATTGTCTCAAAGGGGGCGAGAAATGAGAACTTAGTGACTATCTGATAAATGCTGCTCTTCAAAGCCAACCTGCTAATCTAACTTTCCCCATTATGGAAAAAAAAAACACATAAGGTTAAGGGGAACTGTCAGCAGTCATGGACAAAATTAACAGGAAATTGGATTTTTAGAAATCATTAAGCATTACTTGCCTAACAGCCCTGCGGTCTGTGAACATTTTGCACTATAGTGAATTAAAAAATAGGCCTCGAGTTCTTAGCTTTTCTAATATGAAGGCCAGAAAAAGATTGTGAATAAATTTGCACTCTTACCCGTGCAGTGGTGTGTTAATGTGCGCATAATTACACTTTTGACGATTAGATATTTATGACACTGCGAATCAAATATGTCCAACTAGCTTCATCAGAAAAGGTTCCAACCACAGGCCCACATGTTGAGGCTGAATAAGTCTATCTCTATGTTACATCAGTCTGAGTCTAAAAAGCAGCAGCAGGTGATCCACCGCTGAACAAAACCAACACAAAACACCTTTCAGGTGTCTCTCTTTTTCTTTCAAAGGTTAGCTGGCAGGCTGCCACTGTGAAATAAGAGCAGCTGAGCATGCTGACCCAGCACTGTAGGTAACTATCTGTCCACTCAGCTTTGCTGACGGAGTGAATGACCGCCAGCCCACACTCACACACCCCCTCAACGTTCACAACCATACACTGCTTTATAGAGAAAACAACAATTAGAGTAGGGTCCTTAGAGATCTGTAGTGAATTATTAAGACCAGGCAAGAGAAATGCAAATATAATAACATGAGAGGACATTTTTCCCCCAAACCGTGGTTTTCACTGGACCTTTCTCCAGGCGCTGTCTGGCACAGCGATGAATAAGGCTCACAGCTGCATGACTGGAGTATAAATGAGGGCCGGATCCAAGCAATGTGCTAGCGTGGAATTGTTTTGTTTTTTTTCTTTATCATTTAAGAGTTCATTCCACTAGCTCCTTCTTTCTGTGCTAATTTAATGAGTTATTAGTTATATCTGCAATCTGAAAATACAAAAGAATGTCAAAATTAATTGCAAACATTATTTGTTGAATATAAAGCAATTATTGATTTCTGTCGGTAATTAGATTTCTAAAAATGCACCTCAAGCTCCAGTTTTATTAAAGATGTCAACAGAGGTCAAAACGATATGCAGAAAAGTTGGGAGATGAAAACAAGGAGATCATAATTGCACACAATTATGATCTCCTTGTATTATGTATTATTTAATACATAATACAACACTATGTATTAAAGTTAAGAATAAGCAACCATGAATAAATATTAGAGAAATAGAATTGGTGCTTTCAGATCAAAAGGGGAAGAAAACTGGTTAGCTCAAACCATTGTTCATATCTAAATATTGTTGACTTGATGACATTTATTAAGACATGCTGTTTTATTTTACTATTACTGATTTGAAATTTACAAACCTTTTGAAACAATCTAATGGCCAGTTCTGTGTAATGCCTTGTGTCTGATAAACCATCAGCTGTGTAGGACTTTGTCCAACAAATTTGATCCACAGACAAGCGAATGACAGGCATATTAATAAAGCTGTTCCTGACACTGATCTAAAGATTTTTTTTAGTGCCTTGGTCTCTACAAACCTACTCACCATCTCAACTCCGATGAACTCTTTTACAGACCTAACAAGGGTGGGTTGAATTTAGCCTGATAGCTGCACGGGTCCTTATGCAAATCTGCCCTTGAAACGACAAAGTCTTGTTTCCTGAAAGTGTCTATAGACTCCAGCTGTGGTGGGAGCTGAACTTTTCATTTTAAACATCTGATAAAGGCACCTTTTTCTGTTTACATGCCCATATCCCACAGGATGCAATGCAAACAAGTAAAGAGCTGGAGAGGTGCAGCCTTTGGTGAGAAACACAACCAGCCACCAGCCATCGCACATCTACAACTGGGTTGAACCTCTCTTTACCATCAACATGTCTTTAAATCTTCAAACCCAACAAGGAGTCAGACACATTGTTGTTGGTCCAATACAGTTTGAAGCACTTGTTCCAAAACTTTCATAAGGTGGATTGAGATCTGGTGAATGTGCAGGTCATTGGAGTACAATCAACCCATTCCAATGTTTAAGAAAGTACTTTGAGATTATGTCATTTAAGCTACACCCAGTTGTCAAAGAGGGGCCAAAATGTGCCTGGAAAACATTCTGCACACCGAAACACCACCAACACCAACCCGAACCTTTGATACATGGCAGCATGGACGTCAAACGGCTACCGTACCATTGGAATGTAGTAGATATAATTCAGTCATTGATCAGTTATTGATGTTTTTAGTGAGTCTGTGCAAATTATAGCCTTGGTTTTCTCATAATACTGTATTCAGAGACAATGCTCTGCATGCCTTTTTGTAAACAGTCTTCTATATGAGCAGCTGTTGAAGTTTGCATGGTCTGTTCCCTTTGAGCTGATGGCGCATAAATCCCAGTAGATCAGCAAGTTCCTGAAATACTTGGACCAGCCCATCTTACACCAAACAACATGCCACAGTCAAAGCCACTCAACCCTCTTTCTTCCTCATTCAGAAGCTCAACTGGAATGTCAGCCTGTCATTTCAGGAAACTGCCTCACAGAGGATTCTCAACCCTTGATGGCACCACTTCTGTCCACTGTTGCCTAGAAAAGCAAATATAATCATTGCATGTGTTCTGAATTACATCCAAATTGTATCTTTCTCTATGGGTGCTTCACTTTTTTCCCCAGTGACTGTGTTATGCTCGCCTGCACACTGGTTTATAACTCTTAAAGTGCCTTTGGTTAAATTTCAGATTTGCGTCTATGTGAAATTGGAAAATCCTAATATATCTTTGTGGATTTCCTTGGGCTACCCTTGAGTCCTCCCACACAAAACCCCCATTTATAGTTGATGTAAAAATACATCCTCCATTGCTTCTGCTTCATGCGCATAGTTGGACTTTATCCTCTGGCATTCCAAATTTGACTTTTTTGACCCCCAGTGGCTGTATTCATTTTCTCTATTTGGTGTACTCCAAGTTAATTTCTTCTTTCTGCTTTGTGTTAGCAGCTCCCTCAGCCGGCCTTAGCAAACGGCCCTCGCACATGAAGGGTGGCACTCCCTTCTATATTTTGAATAGAATCTCACACAGCTGTGATAACCTTGAGAGCGTGGCTAAACAGGGATTCTATCAAATGAGTATGAGGGATGACTCAGTGGCATACACCTGTGATTGATGCAACGTGACAAAGAGGCCCGACTCTATCTGACATTGATCTGTGCCCGGCTTCCTGCTCTGCCAGAGTCTATCGAGTTGGATAAACAAAAGAGATGGCTAATAACTTGTCGCCCTGCTTAATCGATGTGGCCTCTAAGTGTTCCTAGCATACCCATGTCATGTTCAATACAAGAGGAGCATAAAGTTAAAGTTTTAGAGCTGAGGTGAGATTTTGACTGGAGGGGGACGTAAAAGCGAAAAGAAAGGGATAAAAATTGAGAGCTGAAATGTTGCTTGATAGAATACTCCCCAGACAAATCAATGGCAACCTGTCAGCCATTATTTACAGGAAGCCAACCTGGAAAAACACACAACAAAATAATCTCTGGGACTCAAGATCAAATCAGTACAACAGACCATTAAATAGACATTCGATTCAGTTTGTGAGTAACTTCACCCTTTTAGAGAATGTCTAAAACTTTCTCTGAGTTTACACTGAACTTATCTCATTGTTTCAGGCATCTACCTACTAATATACTGAAATAATAATGTCAAGAAAATATTCTATGGTGCATTGTGAGGTTCATGTTATGTCAAGCTCAATTTAAGTCAAAGTCTGGGTTTTCTTCCACTCTTTCAGAATCTGCTAATATCCAAACAACATATAAGATAATGGAAATTATTTTAGACAGGAAATACTATTCATCTTACAAAGTTGAAAAATATACAAATAGAAAACTTTTGACCACAAGCCTGAATTATGAGATTAAAACCAAATCTAAGGTTTATCTTATTCAACATTTCTGCTCCCAAATGAACATTTTATTCCTCAATCAAATTGCCGTTCCCAGCTCCATTACTTTAACAACTGAAAAGTTCACACGGCCCGTTATTTTCCTCCTGCGTTTTAATAAATTAATGCATAAAAATCTATATATTTTAGTGACTTTTAAAAATATCGATAAAAAAAAACCTGGAACCAAGGCAATATTGCCACTGGAGAAAGAAAGACAGTTATGATCTTTCAAAGCTGAAGTATGCAGCCACCCACACACACCGAAGCTTTCTGCAGAACGTTTGAAGCCCGGCATCTCACAGATAGAATCGTGTGAATTAGCTGAAAAGCTCGACTGAGCACAGCTCAATGGACAAACAATAATGCATCAAGATTATCCCCAAAATCACTAATCATCCTGCTGATAGGGTTTAATGGGCTTCAGCCATTTACTTCATCTTCAGACATTAAATATTAATGCAAACACAAACAAAGCCACATGAGGCGGGAGCTATTGAAAAATGGACAACCACCTCAACCGTGAAATACGAGAAATCTTAAAGTATAATAAGCATGAGTTATTAAAGTGGGCATGACAAACAGAGAGACGCAGGAATCAATGATGTTCATGAGCCGACACAGAGGGGCTGGAGCCCTGCTGGCTCCATTCATCTCTCATGTTCCCACCGAAAACAGTCCACACTTCTCTGGACACATCGATCTGCAGAAAATACCACGTCCAGACAAATGTATTGTTCATAAACAGAAAAATGTTGCATCCTATTAGGTCAGGGGTAAGTGATTTATCGGCCTACTGTCTGAATTATTATTCATTGTAAGAGTTGAGAAAGTAAAACAAGAAGGAGAAAGTTTAGGGGAGTTCATAAAATTTTAAGGAGTGATATCAACCATGGAAGTAAAGTCACATTTAGATTTTAGTTATGAAAATCTGTAAAGGGGAAACACCAGAGGGGAGGGCGAGGCCAAGATTCAGTCAAGAGGAAGATTTCATATTTTCACCTGACCTCCGACGCCTTCCTGCTGCGGCGCTCCAACATGCTAATTATCAAACAGAGACACAAGGGCTAAACCGGTAGACTGAACTAAGGCGAAGTTTAACAGGCCTCATCTTTTCCAGGAATAAACTGGTTTCCAGCAGGTCTACCAGGGCCACACCAAGGAGTTACCACAACAGAATAATAACAAACCAATGTCTAGCTTACCTAATGGAGGCTGTTTTTACAAAGGTACAAATTTACAAACTCCAGTAGCACCGCTAGTTACTGACTCTAGCTAGGTTTCCATCCAATTGTCAAGCAAATTTTGAGTGAACTTTTAAAATATGGCAAAAACAGAAAAAAGAAAAAAAGAAAATGTGAATTAGGTGCAAACTATCTATAATTATGTATGGCTGTAATAAACAGGAAGTAGAGGAAGCAAACTAGCATTCATCCACTCATCTCAGCACAATGGAGATAAGTTTTCAGGAATGTGTTGCTAGCGAGGAAGTTGTAACTGTTCTGTCATGACAACTAGTATTACTGACGTTATGCTCAAAAATAGAAATGCAATTCTAATAATTCTAACAGCAGAAACAGTCATGATTAGCTGCTGAACAAGTTCAGACAGAGCAAACCTTTCCATCCAGTGGAGGGTCTGTGCCTTACCAGAGGTATGAAAGTCTGAAGTCCAAACCTCCAGTTCAGAGGAGAAGACTTGCTCCGTGTTTTTTTATGTTTCAGAGGGTGTGCTCGCATTGTTGTGCCATTACTATTATAGTAGTTACAGTGGTCTCAAAATGATAATATTACCATTTATTGCAATAATTTCTGGGACAAGTTGCTAGTTTGCAACCTCTATATCTTGTTTATTACATAAACAAGATGTAGACTATATTATGCTTTGCGTGGCCTGGTTGATTCTTGTCAACCCAGCAGATGGAAATATAGCTAATTTGCTTTTTTTTTCTGCGAGATTTTAAAAAATTGCTTGAAATTTGTATGACAACTGGATGAAAACACAGCTTGTGTGTCTGCAGCGCTGTTTCAGGAAGTTGTGTACCAACTCGAGATGAAAATGGCTCAATTTAAATCAATTTCAATGCAAATTAGCATCTTAAAAAGTTATTTTTGTATTGACTAGGTTAAAATAAAATAACGATTACTTTCAAAACCCTAATAGATTGTCAACAACAACAAGTGAAACTGTTTGAAGCAGGAAAAGGTGCATTAAAGTATGGCTTCTCAATTTCACTTGGTGACAAAGATGCTTGGTTCTTTCAGGAATAAATCTATTAATTTCGTGGGTAATGGCTGCTCAAGCTTCTGAAGCTGGATAAGCTAAGGTTACTATTAAAAACATCTTATGAGATGCATGTAGGAACTAAAGGCAAACATTAACAGAATAATTCCAATTAGCAAACTCACGTAACCTCTGTATTAAACAAGAAATCATCAGGTTTATAAACATCTAATCTGCCTTTCGTCCTCTGCCCTTACTGTTTTTTCTTTATCTTCTGATGGAAAGTGTTTTCCTCCCGACTCTCATTATTCCATCACTACATGACCTTTCCATTATCCTTCCTCTTTTCTTTTTTTTGCTCATTAATTTAAGACAAATCTTCTGTCTGAGCAAGGGCTGCTGTTCTGTCCTTCACACTGGAGCCAGTCCCAAGCAGCAATCAGCTTCTCTTAATGAAGTGTGAGCTAAACACACACATTACAGTTAAACAATTGTATAGCGCAGCTGCAGTCCTAACATGCTGTTTTGGGCAGAGGAAACGAAGCAGTGCTACTAGAGGGATTATAATGGATCAGCCAATCGGAGGCTGATGTGAGTACGACTGACCAGGCTGAAGATGGAGTTGGAATACAAACTGCACTGATTTTCACAGCTACTGTTTCTAGAGAAGTCTGTTTAATTTCTCCAGTGGCTAACAAATAAATCCCCGAAAATAGATTAAAAATGCAAACGTTTTGGGTTAGAATTATGAACTTGGCCTTCAAGAGGTTCACATAGTCTCACAAACATAAAAGTCTTTACTTGACCAGAGGAAACCCGGAGGACTAAGAAGTGGAAGTAGGAGTAACAGGATCACTGTAATGGAGTTTATGGGGCAGAATATTTCCGCAAATACCTGTATAAACACAAACCAATGTATTAAAGGGGCAGTATTATGTATTTTTCAGGCATAAAGTTTCATTTTATAGCACAATCAAGTAACTATGTTACCTTCAATTGTTATGAAACTGCTATATTAATATCACATATGAAAGAAATTTGACTTCATATTGTAATGCCTTGAAATTTGGTTCTGTCTCTTTAAAAAAAACCCTGCTCTTTGTGAAACTCCGCCTTCAGAAAATCATCCCAACATGGCTCCTCTATTAACCCTTTAACAACGTTTTTACCAGCATTTCACTGAGAAGTAGCTCCTATAATGAGCTGGGGAGCAATCAAATTTATATGTGAACGATTTATGACCCCACAGCGACCTCACAGCGACCTCACAGCGACCCCACAGGCACCCCACATGCGCAGAAGAGGAGCGTAGATGTCACACAACAGCGCTCTGTTTAAGGAAGTAACAATGGATGCCTCACAGGTTGTACTGAAATGTAATTTCCCTTTTCAGATTAATAAAGTATGATTGAATTGTGTATTGATCAATTTTTAAAGTTATTCAGGAATGGGAGCAGACAAGATCATCACAAAATCATAATATGAAGGAAGCTACGAAAAACAAAAGCACAACTAATAGCAATGGAGTTTTATGGATCATTGACTTCAGGGTCTTCAGAGAAGCCCATTTGGATGTGAAGTCAGAGCCCAGTGGTGGGATTGTGGCGTGATGCATTTCAGTGACTTCTTTCATCATTTCATATTCATTATTTTTCATTGTTTACATCCTGATTTGCAGCATCTAGATTCTTCTGCTGGAGAACTATGACATATTTCTCCAGTCACTGACAAAAGTGACATAAAACTCAACAAGACCTTTCAGACGACACACACTTTCAAAACATATCCTACTTAGTACCACATATGGAAGTGGCAATAATTGTATTTTTCTTCTTTTGGTAAAAACATCAGCATTGGTCCATTCAGAATGCTGCACTTGGGTAGCATTTGCCTTTCGTAGCCTAATGCCGCTATCAGGGATCTTATTCAAGCCTTATATTTAAGCTGGTAAACAAAGTGAAACAACAAAAAAGTACAAGAAATATAAAATTCTTGACACATTTATGACTTATTTATATTTACATCCATTTAGGCAGGAATCATTTATGCCCTGCGTCTTGAGGTTCTCATATTTCATACTTCACTTTAAGCCAGTTCTACATTGACTGACCTGAGGAGAGCATCATCCTTTTATTGGCAGTTTGTTGGTTTGCCATAAAGTTAGAAAATAAGATATCTAAAGTTCACTATGCTTGTTTTGAACAATGCTTGAAGCAAAAACAAGCAAATGATCAGTTCTGACCAACACTGTAGCTGTGGGAGCTGTTCATTCTGTTCACCTTTGACCTGACCACCAGCCAATTCAGCAGAGGCCTACAAGCATATCAGGTGATGGGGGGGGGGGCTCTGAAACTAGCACTACACCCTGGGAACACAAAGACTCAGGCAGTGGGCACACGTCCAAGCCGACTGCTGCCTGTATAGAGCCATTCATGTCCTTATTTGGATCAGAGCGGTGGCAGAAAGGAGCCTCTCTGTGTCGCCGGTGTCTGTGTCAGGAAGATTTGTAAAGACGCCAAACAAGAAGCTCAATCTTATTTGCTTAAGAGTGAAAAGCTACAAGCAGAAAAACATCAAAAACCATCTGAAGCTTGTTTCTTAAAGGGGCAGTATCAGGTGTTTTCCAGGCATATAGCGCCACAGTATAGCACAATCAAGTAGCTATGTAACCTTCAGTTGTTATAAATGCTGAACATACAAAGTATGACTAAAATAAATTTTTCCGTGTAATTTTGCTCCTTTATATTGGGTCTCTGTCTCTTTAAGAAACTTCTGCTCTTACTGAAACTCCACCTTCAGGAAGTCATAACCATCTGGCTCCTCCATTAACCCTTTAACAATGTTTTACCAGCGTTACTCTGAGAAGCAGCTCCTATAATGAGCTCAGTAGATGCTCAGTTTCACCAGGTGTCTGCTAATTGCTGCTGGTTAGTCTGAAGGAGCTGAGTGGGGGAGGGCTGCTTTGTGAGGCAGAAGCTCAGAAGCTAGAATTCTGCAGGAGGAGAAGCTTCACCGTGAAGGCGGAGCTAGGTCCACAATAGGTGTGTTGAACAGCTGAATGGTTACCATGGAGATTAAAGGATTTCTCAAACATGTAAGAAAGAATAAAGACAACACTCCACGTATGTTTTTCATGAGAACATTATAACATGATATAAAGCTCAGAAAAGTAGATTTTACATAATTCTGGCCCTTTAAGCTTTTCAAGTCAGAATCATCCATCAGGACCAGCAGCCAGCAGAGTTTCTGATGGCATGTTCCCATATATGACGCGTCTGGTGAGACTGCCGCACAAAAACGGCTACCAGAGGGACATCAATCACGCCATGAATTATAAACGAGCCTCTCATTATCGCTGCCAATGCCAAAACATGAGAGAAAACTAAAACTGACGGATGAGATGAGAGCATCTATGGGCGAAAGGCACCGAAAACTGCAAAGCAATCACAGAAAAGCTCGCAGTGACATGAAACGAAGCGCTGATGCCAAAACAGTGAGTGGTTTGTGGCGACGAGAAGCAGCCTGACCACAGTCTGAGTGCAGGTGGAGGGGAGTGAGAGTGTTCTGTGAGGAAAGATAACACAAATGCCTGAGCGATCAAACACTTAGCAGAGAGGACCACCTAAAGCAGAAAAACACTAACTTCCTCCACACCCACCGCTGAGACGGACCACAGCTGTACACACGCCAGATACACACGCCGGAGCCTCAGCAATGAAAACCAGACTGTCGTCAAAGCCAAGCCTGCTGAGCATAAATCAACACACTTATTAATGGAGTCAGAACCCGACACGGAGTCACAGAGGGAAGAGATGGTTAATGGGAACAATGAGGGGAAAGATAATTCCGCTCTGATGGATGAAAGTAGCAAGTTTTTTTGGACCAAAAAAAAGGAAAACTGCAGCTGTGCTCTGAAAATGTTTAAAGTTTTCTAATAAATGCTCCAAATAAAACATCTTTACAGTTACAAAATAGTAAATAGTTATTTGCATATAATTTTAAAAATTATTATAGTCCTAATTTTAGCTCACCTATGAAGTCAACAGCTAAATTCAGTAAAAACAAATAGTTGGTTTATGATTTATATTGAATTAGATTCAACTTGTGGGTTTTATTTGTGCTCTATAACGACTCCTGATGTGAACTGGTTCTGTAAAAACATGAACTGAAAAGAGCTGAATTAAACAAAACTGAGTTTAACAAATTGGTTTGAAGGTTGAACTGAATTTAAGTGAATCAAGATACATTTGTATTGAATCAGATTAAGTAAATTAAAATGATTCAAATTGTAATTGAAACCAAACTAAATAAAACTGGAAATAATTTAAATTAAAATGAATTGGATTAAATTTGATTGAACTGAACACACATAAACTGGACTACACTTAGTAAAATGAAACTGACTTCAACTAAATCAAACTAAATAGAATTTAACTGACTAAATTGGCCAAAAGATTAATCTATTCAATGAAAAATATTTCAACTTTTGCTTTGTTTAATGTTTTTAAAGAGGCGACTCTAAAACTACAGCTCAAAATTAAAGTTGTCTTGCATCTGCTGTCCGTAATTTTTTTTTTTTTTTTATCTTTATTTAACCAAGAAAGTCCCATTCAGATTAAAAATCTTGTTTGGCCAAAAGGCAGCAAAGGTTATGCAACAATTACTACTATTAACAATTAAAATGCTATACAAATAATTACCAAAATTCTTGGTATAGCCCAAATAAACCTGGGCTCTGAGACTTTATGAGCCATTTCTTCTGAGTGTTCCTTAATGTGAGTTTGAGATCATTAAGCCGCACCAACCTTTTACACAGAAAGCCTCACGCTTTCTGAAACCGCTCTGCAGATTAGCATTTGCTCCTCTAAAACCCCGTCGAAGGCCACGGAATAACTGAAGAGCTAAATTATTTATTCCAGTAGATTATTGCTTCTTTTCCTCAGAGCGCTCACTTTCCAAAGCTTCTTTCAAATCATGAAGACTAAAACAATCAAAAACATTGCTTTACTCTTGACCACCATCTTTGCTTTACTGTTTGTTATTGTGAAGCCAATTATCAGTGGCTGCACAGTAAAATTTCCCAGCCATAATAATACCAAACAAACAACAAATTAAATGAGCTACATCTATGATTTGAACTGTCATATTTTATCTCAAGGCATAACATCTCAGTCTGTTAAAAGGAATGTCTGATAAAAGTGAAGTCTGTCTCGTGAAGCGCTAGCTGGTGTAATCCTTCTGGCTATATTTCCCATGAGACACCATTCTCCAGCTTTCTTTACCTCTAGGTGAAAAACCAGTACCTGTTAGATATTTAATGTCTTTAAAAAAATGCACAACTGTACAACAAGTGATAGAATCTGTTCAGCCAAAAATACACATAAAGTAATGAAGAAAGTACATATTGGTGCATATTCACAAGGTGTATCTTAGTAGCATATTTAGAAAGCAGATAGGCTTGTACTGTCCCTAAAATGATAAAACTCGCACATGACGATCATAAAATTCAAATATTGCAATTACATGCTTCCTATTATCATGTAACTTCAGTTTGATCTGACAGACATTTTTTGGAGCAATAGTTCAAGCTGCATCAAAGCATCTGATCACTGTGTGGAACTGAGGCAGCACCAAACACTGCAAGCCTCCGCAGAGAGGGGTGAGAACATCACAGAGAATTATCCAAGCACCACTACTATCCCAGCAGGGCAACAGTCTCTAGAAAACACAGTGTGGAGCTGGGCAAATCATCTGTGATCACGCCCCCACACCCTGCACACTTAAACCACTTGCATTCTGACAGAAGAAACGTTTTAGAGGAGAAGGAGGAAAAGGAAGGCTTGATTTTACAGCGATCAATGTTAGCGCAATTCTCCCAATTAAAAAAAAAATATCAGCCAACCTCCAATTCCTTTGAATCATAACATCCTGAGGACTCACATCATTTAATCACAGAACTTACAGTCAAACAGCTTAGATTCTCCTCGCCACCACAGAGGGAACTACAGCGAACGGCAAAACCACAGATACCCCTGAAAGTTCCACCGGCTGATGAGTGAAATGTGAAATGCTGAACATGGCCAGAATGTTTTGGTCTTACCGGAGCATAACTCTTCGTTTGCTGTGTTTCAACAGTTTGACAATCTTCCCTCTCTTCTTCTGAGGACAGATTTGTGGAACACGACTAGCTGTGAATAGATTCTGGCATCTCTGCTGCTCCTCCAGAGTTAACAGGACTCCTGGCTGTATACTCCTGTCACTTTAGGAGGACATCCATGTCTTGGTAGGTTTGAAGTTGTGCCACACTCTATTTTCAGACGATGAATTTAACAGAGCTACATTCAAACCTTGGGAAACTGTCTCTTAAAGGGGCCAATAGCCAGATGTAGCATCAACACCTGATGAAATCAAACTTTGCATAGCCTGGTAGATTCACTCCAAACCAGTAGATGGAAAAACCCTTAATTAGCTTTCTTTTCTTCTGTGTGAAATTTTTAAAGGTTTGCTAAAAATTTTCATGCCAACTGAACGGAAACATAGCTCTATCTTTGTTGGCCTATCAAACTGAGTCCTGCTAAAATCAACGTTTGTTGTTGTAAAATGACAAAATATGGATAACTTCTTCTGCATGTCACTCTACTGGGTGTATTCTGTGCTGTGTCTCTGTAAGCTGCATTAGTGCTGGCTACCATTAGCCACAATAATAAAAGTTCCTCTAGCAACAAGTCACATGCTACTGGAATTTGCATAAATTATCAGTCTGTGGAAAGCCAACATGTAGCGAGTGAGCGCGAGTCTCATATGTAGGAGCAAGTTTGTGAATTTAATTTTTACGATGTTAACATTTAGAAATAGAAACTGCATTGCACAATGTGCCAAGTCCTTATGTTGCAGATGTTCGCCAAAGTCCTCTTTCCATGTTGAATAAATGTGCAATGTTCTACTTTAAGCTGAAGAAATATTCAGAAAAAAATGCAGTGTTCTCGTTTAAAGGAAAATAATAGAATCAATGGAAATAAAACTAAATTAGAATCCACACAGGAAAGATAAATCGAGTTTTCTCCCTGAGAATTAGAGATTAGACAGAAGCACATCATTTACAGGCTTTCCAACACCATCCAGACTGAAAGCCTGGATGAGGATACAGTGCAGTTGATCCTCCACGAGGCTGAAAACACAGCAACAACAGCGAGGTGGAGCAACAAAAGACTAACCACACAGAAAACACACACACACACGCACACACGCACAATGTTTGTGGAGTGCGCCCACGGATCAGAACCAAGAACAGTAAACACAGACTCTAATCGTGAGTGCACAGTCACCGCTGAGGATCTGCACTGCAACCTGTTGGACCGGTTCAGAACATCTGATCAGCCAAAAGCTCAGGCGGTCTGACCTCTGACCCCTGAGCAGGAAAACGGTGTATTGGTGAGAAACACAGGGAGCTGTACAGCAGGACAGGCAGAGAGCCAGCATGCAGACTGCACCCAGCTGCCTGACCGGACATTTGGTGCGCAATCATCATTCAGTATAATTACCAGGGAAACATAACGCAGAGGTCAGAGCAAACCCTCAGCCCTCAGATGAGTTTTATACCTTGTGACGCACAAAGAGGCAACAACAAATTTCTATCTCAGACCACAGGCTTTATTTAGTTGTACTTTACCAGCAATCTGCAGTTTAATCATCCCAAACAAAACACTGTTTTTATGCTAATGGCACTGAATACACTCAGAGACACTGGGTTACATATATTTTTTGAGAATTGATTTCTCAGTTCTTGACTTTTGCTAACTCCGTTTCAGATTTTTCCTAGTTGGCCATGGTAGGGTTTGGGTCAGAAAGCATCAGCAGATTTTAAAGGGTTCACTGTAAGATTACAGTAAAAGTCCTTAATTGTATGAAAAATTCTTAACAGTCAATAACCAAAGCTTCATCACAGATGTTGAACTTTATTGAACTAAAAGATTACACTAAATTAGAACTAACTTAGGGAAAGCTACGTGCGCTAAGCTTTTTCAAAGTTATCAAAAACCCTAAACAAAGCTCAGCTATTATAACGGATTAGATAAGTGTGCTCACAACTGGTTTTCAAATCATGTTCCTAAGATAAATTAGGAAGGTCAGCCATACATTTTGTCATACATTCTTCATTCAGAACTTACAGAGAAGAATGTTAGTGGCAGCAAAAGATTTGAGGCTGGAGCAGAGGTTCACCTTTGACCCACCTAAACATATAGCCAGACCCTCAGCGGAAGAGTTTAGATCAAAGAATGGTCATTCGATTCATTTCAATTCAATTTAATTAAAAATACTTTATTGATCCCAAAAGGAAATTAAACGTGAGTTTGACTGTACCAGACAAAGTCCAGACCTAAGTCCTACTGAGAATCTGTGGCTTGTGGCAGCTGAAATTGCTGTCAGCATGTGACAAAGTTCAAGGGGTATGAATACTTTATCTACCAATGTAAGACTGAGGAAATCAAGAATCCTACTAAAAAGAGAAATGAGCACTGACAATGGAATTAGTCTTCCTCAACAACTGCTGGATGCCAAGGCTTTAATTAATGACTACTAAGGGTGAAGTAGCCAAAGGAAAACAATGGCTGCTGGTAGAGCTTGTCAAGAGATGCCAAAATAGAGTAGTAGGAGAAAGATTATTTCCGGAACAGACTTCTGCAAAGACTGAATAAACAGCCTGAAAATAACAGACAACTGTTCTCTTTCCCCACAAATACAAAGCTTCCCCACAACATGCATTCTGCTGCTGCAACACAGAGGTAGCGCTGAGCACCGTTTTGAACGCCAATACTCAAGATCAAAGTCAAAAACAACACGATGAATCTCATCCATGAGAGGCAGGAGATTTGTTCAAAGAAGGCGGCCGTGACGAGGGAGACGAGTGTAGTTATGCAGAGGAGAGAGAGGAAAGGAGAACCTGCTGACTCACGGCAGTCATGAGGCTGAGGCGGCTCTAAAGCTCCTCGCTGCTTCTCCTTCAGAAGGACACGGTGATATGCCTCTCATCAGCCCTGAGAAGCCGTACGAGCAGCGATTGGAAATAGAATGGTCAAATAAAACTGTCTCAGGACATGAAATAGATCCCCTTTCTCTCTTTGAAAACAGAATGGTGCAATCTGAGGGAGGTGATAAATTCCCCAAAGCTGTGTGAAGACAAACCAAAAGCAAGAAAATAAATAAAAAATACAAATAAAATCCCCTGATCAGACAGACAACAGCAGGACTACAATTGCTCTGGGAAAGGATTCTCAATAGTGGAAGGACCAAACAAGTTATTGCTGCTGTAGGCAAATCCCTGACACTCTATTCAAGTTGAATAATGTTGTAGGCTGCTCCGGAAAATACAGTTTTGACACATCTGCAGTGGAGACTGCATTATTATGGGGCTTAATTCAGCTGCCTTACAACAAAAAGCGCGTCACCACTGTGATTATAACTGTCAGACTCAAGGACGGCAGCGCTGTAATGCTAGGAGGAGGTAAAACAGAGGAGCACATGTGGCAAACAAACACACAGTCTCAGTGTAGTACTTTAGTGTGGTACTAAAATTACAGCTTTGTCAGTCAACAATCAATACCACGCTGCGACTCATCTGCTATTAGGTGTCAGGATTCTCCAACACCTGAGAGAATCAGGTGTTGGAGTCTAAAAGGTTTGGGGTCCAAACCTTTTAGACCCAAACACTGCCTACTCTGTGTGGAACGAAGACAAAATCCTACCTGAGGTCCATCTGGACAGCTTTTAGAACTGAACCTGTGCCTGATTGGGAGATGAAAGGCGCTCATCCAAAAAGAAGCAAGAAATTACACTTCCTCACAGGTCAGAAAGCCAAAACAATCAGCCCTCAATGTTTCAGGCCAGCGAGGGCAACATATCGCTACTAAGTTGGGCTAATACCATTCTTCAGTATGGGAACTGCTATTGACTGCAGAAAACTAAATGTTAGATAGTTTTAGTATTAGTAAAGTTGTACACTTAAACTAGAGAACGACTACATTTATATCCTGTATTACCTGGACCATAAGCCACAGTTTTTTATAGCCAGGTGTAAGCTACACGTCTCTTCATTACATATTTTTTGACAGATGTGTTAAATATTAATTCATACTGACTGACACGAATCAAGGAGTAAACATTACTGACTGCATCTGTGAAGAAAGCTAAAGAAAACTGCTTGAAGGATCCTAACATGAACCAAGTCCCCCAATTTCTAAATAAATGTGTCTTACACACCAGAGTGACTTATCGTCCAGAGAATACTCCATACCTTTCATAACAACTCAAGGTTCTACATTTACCCACAAACGTCAGACTCTATTAACACTGATACGTAGATGGGAAGGTAACTTAAGACTCAGAGAGTCGCTGTGGACCAGATCAAAACTTCAGTGAATTTATAAAACGTTTATCCATTTGGTGGAAACACAAAAACAGAATTCCATCTCAATGATTTTTATCATTCAGTCCATGTTAAATTAAAGTCCTGTTCATATTACCATGGATATTTTTGGAAAGTGGGTTTTATGAAACTCACTTTTCTCTACAGAAAGGGGAGTTTTGGTGAGAAAATATCGCTCCGAATTTTAAGAAACAATGTCCAAAATGGAGATTTTAGAATGAATAGAACAGGAACATTTTACTTAATGGGTACGCAAATGACACTAATCACTTACATTAACTTCTAAGCAAACAAACAACAACATCATACAGATTATAGCTTGCGAACATACCACTAAATTATGCACTAGGGTTCTCCAGAAGAAATAATGAATATATAATTGCCTAAAACATATTTTCATGACAGAAATGCTCAGTACACACAGTCTGGATATCTGGAGAACAAAGACAGAAATGAAGGTTTTATGTTGGGTTTTTCTATGACTTGATTTTTTTTTCCACAAACCAGAAAACAAATTGTGAGTTCTTAAGATGCTCAACTTTCTATGCATCAATCTTTAGAGCTGCCTGGTGATCTCAGGGAAAACACAAACAGTTTACATCGAGTTCAATAAGTCATTTGTTTGCGGCCTACACAAAGAAAACACAGTTTAACATTACAGGCAAGATAACATTTTTTGCTTTCTTTGTTCAACTATTGGAAGTTGAACAAACATCCCCAACCTGCTACTCATCTGTAATCTACACCACAATGAGTGGAAAGCTGAGGAGAACACAAGCTTTCCAAAACAATAAAAATCATGATCACTGTTTAGATTATTTGGCAAGCTTATGAGCAGGAGAGTAAAACAATACTTTCAAGCAGGGTAGGCCTCTAAAGGGGGTTGGCACTTCATGTCTGTATCAAGTATTTGACTCCATCGAGCCCAAGCAGCAGACCAAACCAACCGGATGTCTTCATTTTGTAATTCTGATCCCTCATCTTGATTTTTTAAGTTACACAAATGGCTCATCCGATCGCTCTGTTCCTGATAACCACAGCTCAGAAACAGACCTTTAAACAGTGATTAGTGTCATTTGCGTACCCATTAAGTGACCCGCTCCGTTCTGTTTGTCCTTCAGAGGACGTTGTTGAGCTCCAGCAAACAGTAAAACCAACCGACTTTACATTCAGCTGCTTCTTTATAATATTAGTAATGCAAACGCTGATGCAGTGATGATGATTGCAAATCAATACATTCTACAGCATTAGGTCAAATTCTTGTTCTAACCAAATTACTAAGCAGATTGCGCCAATGAAGATAAGGATGAACCTAATTTAAGATGTGGAAGTGGAGCACCACCATCCTCAAGGAAAGTGGCATGAAAAATACTGGAATGCAGTAGCGTGAAGTCACACTGAAAGGAGGCAGACGTAATCTTCAGAGCAAGGTTTAATAATAAAAAGTAAGAAGAGTTCTGCTCTCACTAAAGGAAGTGTACTTAAGGTAATTGAACTACACAAGTGCCTTATGAAGACCACTTATCAGGGAGGATATTCAAAAAAAATGAGCTTCAATCTTCTATGGACATAAAGATTGGTCCTTAGGGAAATAGAAAAAGGCCATGAGTCGTATTTTATTCTGTTCTGGCAGCGGGGAACGATGAGCAGCAGATGAAATTATGTACCTCTGTCAAGGCTTGTGCCTACAGTAGAAGGTGCTATGAATTTATCCAAGAAACATGTGGCTTTGATTTAGAGAGTCCTCACAAGTATAGAGGACACGGATGTGTGTGTTCGTGTGACTGGTCAGTGGAGTTTAGCAGACAGGAAGAGACGTGACCGCACTCACCAAGCAACCCAATCATGACGGGTCACATAACGTTCAACTGGGCCAAAACCAATGACAGCCAAGTGCAGGACATCCACACACATGCACCCACACACCAACACACAAACACACAGCCTGCTGTCAGCAGCGCAGGTCAGATCGCAGTGACCTCACATCATTATGCAGCCGTCTAAGAATGCGCTAAATGACACGGCATATACCAAATCGACTACAAGTCAAGAAAAAAGGCTCTTTATTCCACCCCTTTGAATCTGACAGGTAACCAGCAGCAGCCCCTTTTTTTCATTTTTCCCCGACGCTGATGCAAAACTAAAATACAAAACGGTTGAGTTAACTTCCAAGTGCAGGGAATGACTGCTTGCAAACAGAACGGGAGAAGAGGACGACTGCTTCGGATGCTTCATACCAGCTCATCTGAATTGCAAATGTTGGGAGGCAGCATGCTGAGCCGCGAAATCCCAACAGAAGCCTCTGGCAGCTGAAGTCAATACACAAAATGTGACATTAACTCACCAGGAGTGAGACTTTGCCTTTCACATGGGCTCCATGTACAGGACAAATATGGAGAATCTTTAAGTTTGATTCACTTTAAAAGGCCTGACCTTCATGTAGTTTACTACAAAGATGAAATGTTAGCTACCTTGCTAATGAGATTTGAAAGCCATGCTGCCATATGAGGATTACAGTTCCAGCAGTATGGGGGAAGAGGATGACTAAAAGACTTAGAAGCCCACCTGTACGACAGCAGGAGGTGTGGGGGGCTAATGTCTATTGTTCTCTGTGCTCACCAGTTGTACCTCACTTTTTTGGCACAAAATGGAGTCACCTTTTGCTCTTCAGGTCAACTGTATGCCAGCTGCCAGAAGGACGTTTCATAATCACTTGGACAAATGATGACTTAAAAGAGCCATTTTCTATAATTTACTGTTAATATTTAGCTCCATGGCTCTGATGAATAGCATCTACCTGCAGGAGGTGAGTCAAGTTTCTGGCAGGTAATTATTATTTTTGGTTTGATTAGTCATGTTGCATAAGAGTTAACCGACATAGAAGGAAGTCATTACTATAATCAACTATGACAAATGGAAATAGGGTGCGAAAAAGGTTGTAATAAGTATACAATTGATTTAAATTTTAGTGTGTGATTTGAACATTTTTATGATGATAAAGAACATTAACGTTATGCTTTCTGTACTCCGACATGCTCATCTTTCACATGTATGTCATTTGCTGCCATATGTCTATTCAGCAGCAGGACGAATGACGGAACATTGTCAACAGAAGCCAAAGGATTTAAGAGGATCAGCATTCTTGAAATGTTTTACTGATGTTTATGACTTTGCATGGTAAGGGTAGAAAGCATGCAGAAGCAGAAATGTACTCTAACTTGTACAAGGAGTTTTGATTCATATCGATTTTGTTGTCTGAATAGTCAATGAATTTGTTGCTAAGCTGACCTGGTGGCCAGGTCTGTCAGTCAGTCCTCTCACAGCACAGCAAAAGGAAACAGTGGCTAAGTTATCGGTGTACCCTAGTGATAAGCTAATGTATGTTCAGGCAGCTGAAGCTAGAGGAACTTGCTGAATTCGTACCTTGCTTCTCACCCATAGCAACTTTAACCGACTCTAGTGTCTCCTGAGCTTTTCTGTAGAGCTGCATAAAGGAATCATCTTTACAGTATGAAGTGATTTGTCTAAGGGTACCGAAGTAGGAAGTAGCAAGGTACCTAGTAGGAGTAAGAGGGTTTGATTGATCGAATGGCCAAAGACAAGCAATCTGTTAAACACCGCAGAACTTTAGGATGTCAAAGTCAGTACAACATGCTTGAATTAGAGCTGTCAAATTCAAAATCTTACGGCATTTGGACTTTAAAACTATTTTTTGATATTCCCTCATGATAAGTGTTGTGGCACAGGTTACCAGCCCTGGACACAATGTCATTCAAGGCAGGACTTCTGAGCCTTCACTGAGCAACAACGTTAAGGCAGAACAGAACTGGAACCACCGATGCACATATGAAACTGAGTCACATGTCGTCTCAGGACTAAAGCAGGACATGCAGCACCATGGTGACCAATAATGAACATGTTAACCAGCTAATTCTGCAATGCTATTTAGCAGTAAATCAGAAAACAAGCGCAAAACTCCCTTTGTTTGGCCTTGTGCATTACCAAATCGCAACAGCAGCAGTGTAATCAGGATGCTGCTTTAGACACCTGTGTAGTATTTACTTTGAATAAGCCTTCCACCATTACAAAACCACAGGCTGCATAGCCAGATTTTCTAACATTCCCTTTCATTCACCATTCAACACCGGCAAGAACCATTGACTAAAGGAAGGACATAATTAATCCTGCAAGCACTAAAATCTTTCTGGCAAGTTCTCAATATCACTTGTTAGACAAAACACAGGATTAATGATCAGAACAATAATATTAACACCTGACTTCAAACTGTTCTTCTGTAGTTTAATACAATGTTGGCAGACTTTTTAAAAGGGACTCTTAGTGGGTGTATAAATCAAATTATGTCAAAGACTATAAACGTATGGAAAGGGGTCTCTCAGGATTTTGTTTTAGGCCCTATTTTATTCTTTCTGTATAACCTTACATAAAATAGATATCTAAGTGGTACAATATAATATTAAATGTGTTGAATATGTAAAAGAAAAGTCTACCTGAGCCTGTAAAAATACTTGACTTTGCAAAGTGCAAGGCCACAGTAGGCATCACAGTACCTGGCAGACTATGTATGTATTTTTGCAACATATTGTGAAACCAGCACTATGTGAGCAGCGCATTTCAAATAAGAGAAAGTCTGGACGAGTGTGAACACGCCTGCATTCAAAAGCATGTTTGAATCCAATCACACCAAAAAATGAAATAAGACAAAAAGTATTAAATCAATACTCAGTTTAAAGTAAATCAGAGGATTTGAAATATTGTTAATGTGCATTTATGTGAATCTTCAGCTTTTTGCACTTGCAAAGCAGTCCCATCAACAGCTTGAGATCAAATCTGAAGAATGTGATGCAGCTGGAGACCCACTAAAACAAAACCTCTTTGAGTTGTTTTGTTGAACTGATGGCGTTTCACTCGAGTAACATTTGAAACCAAAAAGGCTGTTCAGTTTTTCTGCTCTGAAGAGGATGTTGCTTGTTTTTAGTTGTGCAAAATGTCTTTATTGACTTTGCAGGGTTAAGTTCATTTGGATAACCACATCCTAACTTATTAAAAATGTCCTTCACCAAATTCAATTTGATAAAGGACTGATGATGTCTTACAGTTCTTCATTATTCATACCTCAGAAGTTGTTTTTTATGTGTGTGTTCTCTAATACCTGCCACATGACCCTGTGTGGGTCCTGGTCATGGACGAGGGCCAACAGGGAAACTTACAAGTGTGCATTAGTGGGTGTTTACTTCCACTTACAAGACACTGAATGTCAGGACGAACACTCCTTAACCAGTGATGCAAAACATCACTGGTTAAATCAGAGAGCTACAGGTCTTTTGGTGTCTGGCTCCAAGAAACAAATCTACACCCTGTTTAAAGGAAAAGGCTTAGAGAGAAATATGTTTATATGGAACATATTTACATTTTAGAACATTAGACATCTTTAAACGGATTACAAGATCAAAGTAGTTTGTAATCTATTTGCATTTGATAACAGTTTGGATTAAACAGTCATGTTTAATGACTAACTGTCATTCTGAATGTTTAGCCTCTGGCAGTAACAGCTTCAACAAAACTTAAAAATGGCATTTTGCTGTATTCTCAGATGTTAATAAATGGTCAATAAATTCACATATATTGACAATTTCTAAGATAAAAAGAAGTCCTCTTACAGCTTCCTTGGATATTCCACAGTAGGCCAGAATATTTCTCCATAGGCTGTGACAGCCGAGGGAAGAATTGTGAAGCTATTAGCATAGCTTGTAAGGAATTGCCTAAGCGTGCTCCACCTCTGCAGACAAATTTGCTCACTGGAGTCAGCCTTTTGCACACTGAACACTGACAGCTTCATTCACCGTGAGCTGAGGGCAAGTTTAGTTACTCTTTGTTTCTGAAGACAAAAAATAACCACATTGTGCTGCTGCTGGTGAAACATGTGCAACACAGTTTGAGAGCCCAGCACATGCTAAGTGTACAGTGTCTTTTAAAAGTATTCACACCCCTTGAACCTTTTCACCTGTTATTATGTCACATCCACAAACTTCCCTGTATTTTAATGGGATTTTATGTGGGGAACCTACAAAAGGCAGTGTATACTTGTGGTGCGCCAAGAAATAAATAGCTCTTTGGTTGTGCTCTGACTGTGGTATGCATTTGTATGCAGCACTGTGCTAATAGCAGAGCTAATTTTTCACTTAGTGCTTTAGTGCGTGTTAACTTTGAAAACACTTACCACACTTAGCTTCCCCTAAATTAATTTTTCCTGATAAATTCTAAAGCACTAACTTACTTGACTTTCTGGTGAACTTTCAGCTGAATGAAGTTTGGAATCTGTGTTGAAGTTTTGGTTATTAACTTAGGAATTATTCAAGGAGTTAAACGTTTATATTCAGGCCCTTATTTCTCTTTTCTTTTTTCCCCCAATAACTATTTGAAACAAGAAACAGAAAGACAATAAAACATGGACAGCAGAGAACAAGATCTAAACATAAATATGACATCTACAGGCACTGTAGAACATGTGAATTATAAAGTAAAAATCAAACTGAAGTTTGAACTGAAGTTAGCGCTTCAACATTAGCTTCTGCTAAATATTAGTGTAGTGCTTTAGCATTAGCCGAACTAATGCTGATGATTAATGGTTAGGATTAGCATAGCTAACTTTTTATTTAGTGGTTTCTTCCACTGGTATTCAGCCTCTTTGATACCTGGAAGTAGTAAGTAGTACATGGAGTCACCCTCAGTGTTAAATAATTTCAGTATAATTACAGCTGTTAAAGTGATTTGCTAAAGAGGATTAGTGAACAAACAGCATCATGAAGACAGCAGACGAGTCAGGGAGAACTTTGAACAAAGAGCATGGCATAAGTCCAAACCTAAGACAACATGGTCTTCCACCCAAACTGCCTCTGTCTGATCATCACTTTTATTACAAGCCCTTTTATTGAAAGAAAACCCGCTGGAAGTCATACTTTCAGTTTTTGCGTTTGTAGGGGACAGAGAAAGGTGATCTGGTCAGATGACACCAGAGTTGAATGTTTTGGCCAAGATGCCAAAACTGTATGGCATGTATGGTGGAAAACTAACACCCCATTCACACAGTGATATATGGTGTTGGCAGCATTATGCTGTGGGAATGCTTTTCTTCAAGCTAGTCAGTGCTGATGGGACGATGGATAAAAAGCTAAATGCATGAGAAGCCTGGAAGAAAAGCAGTTCAGAGACCTGAAACTGAAGCAGATTCAGCTGAATGGTTAAGATCAAAGCATTACCATGTGGTAGAATGGTCCAGTCAAAGCCCAGACTTAGATCCAAATAAATGAGAATATGGAGCAAAATTGTCAAATGTGATGTTCGTAGTTGCTTTCCGACTAATCTGACTGAGTTTGAGCTATTTTCTAAGAAGAATGGGCAAAAAAAGTCAACATGTGAATATCAGACAGACAAAACACACGAAGCGGACTTAGCAAAGACAGAAAAAGTTCAACGGGTCTGAATACTTCTGCAAGGCTCTGTGCATATGCACATTAGCAATGGGTGTGTTTGAGAACACACTGACTAATCCAAAAGCAGATCCAGTTTGCCCTGACGGGCTGGGCCATGAGCAGAGCAGCTGATCTCTGAAGCTTTAAAACATGACAAGAAAGGTTATGGCGTGCTTGAGAGCATTAAAGTAGCTCGTTTTTCACGCAGCGAAGGAGGAACCCGGGTAGGAGCGTGTACTGGTTCCTGCCTGCTGGCCATGTAGTCTACACGCTGACAGGGCCAGTAGGCGCAAAACAAAACGACGCAACAACTTGCTCCTGCTTCATTCCCAGGATTTTTTTTTTTTTTTTTTTTGTCTTCACCCCCTCCGGCAGGGAGCGCAGGGTAAAGTCCATGCGTGTTATAAAATGATCCGGTGTGTGGAGCAGCCTCAGCTCGAACAAATTGTCTTCCACCACAGCGCAAAAAAACCCCGCCATCAGATGCGAATTATGCGCATAAAATACAAATATAAACAGTAAAACAAAACAAGAAATAGGAGCTTTTAACGAAACCAACACCGTGTTCACAGCGCAGTCAGCTGTCAGAGGAACATACAACATGAATTTCCCAACATACCCTCCTGTCAGACAGGCATCCAGAGGAGGACCATGGATGGTGCGCACCGTGGGCAGTTCAGTCCTGCTGCCGCCGCTCTGGGTTTATTTCCCGGTTAGAAGGAGAGGGAGTGGGTCGGTGTGCTGCCGGTGTAACGCCTGATGAGGGAGGGAGGAGGAGAGAGAGAAGAAGGGAGGGACGCTGTCAGATGCGTGGAGGCAAAGAAGGGGAGACTTATACACACATACGGAGTGTGTGTGGGGGGGTGCGTGGGTGTGTGTATGTGTGTAAGGAGATAAACATGACAATTTGCTGCACAAACCTTCGACTCCGTCAGCAAGTTTTCAAATGTAAATAAAAAAAATAAGCCAACAAGGTGACATAATCTCTTGCTATTATGTGCTGCAGCCACGCGTTTTTGCGTGGAATGACTGACCGCCATACGTGCGTGACACGCACCACTGAAGCCCACCTGGAATGGTTGCGGGACAGTACAACATGGATGAAATATTTCTACCCTCCAGCAGCTGCATCGGGACGAGCTGTTGTTTCCCGCTGTGTCGTCAGGAATGCTCGGTCCCCCTCTGATTTCATCAACTGCAGCCAGCCAACACACACACATACACACACCCACGCACACGCACGCCTACACACACACGGGATTTATTAACACCCGCTCCTGTAAACACGAGTGACGGGAGCTCGTCAGTCAGGTATCACTCCTCCATTGTGCGCCCCTAAATTAACAAGGTATTATTTTGAGAGGCGAGGTTGGTTTGATAGAATTAATCAGTGAGAGATTGCTGCTGCTGCTGTTGCTGCTGCTGCTGCTGCTGCTGATTTGATTAATCTCTCTCAGTTTCCTCAGGGAAGTGGGGATGCATTCAGCAGGATAACAGAGTTAAAGGAACATTGCTCCGGTCTACAGGTGGAGTATGGTGGCTATACGGTAGACCTCAAACACTTTGCATTGTTGTTATTTAGAAAAGGATTCACACAGCAACCCAGATCGGATCTTTTTTTTTTTTTTTTGACTATATCGGCTCTTCCTCAGCAGTCTGAACGGCCAAATCAGATGTTTCCACCCACCAAAAAAAGTCTGGTTTGCCACTTCAATGTATGGAGCTAAATCAGATGATTGTTTTCTGCAATAAGAACTTTTCTCCTGAATTTAACTCAACCTTTATGTCACTGACCTGAGAGATGCATCATAATTCTGCACCAGATGGAACCAGTCTGAACATAAAAATACAAATAAGTCATAATTATGAATTATGAAAGAAGTCTGCTCCACTGAAGCGCATCACATCCTGAAGGAACCGCTCTTGGATCCGACTCCACATCCAGACAGACTTTTCAGAAACTGCAGTCGATGATCCGCAAAAGGTCATCTCTGTTGTTGTGCTTTCTGTTGCTTTTGTCCGTTATTTCAAACTAAACAGAGCGCAGCTGTGTCACGTCTGAGTTCTTCTTCTGCGCATCTGAGTCGCTTTGGTGACGTAAAACATTCACACAGAGGTCTGATTTCAGCAAGAAAAAATCTGAATTGAGCATCAAGACCTGCTGTGTGAACACAGCCTGTTTCTCCCATCACAGTATTACAAAACCACCATCTTCATATGATGAAGGCTGAGCCACGGCTCGCTCTGAGACAGCCTGAAAACATCTACAAGGAGCCGAGTGTCCTCTAGAGTTCAACTAAATCCATCCAGATATGGAAGGAACATGGCCACATTATGGCCACATTATGGCCATATCCTCACAACCTGAGGATATAGCCATAATGTAACCGTGACAACAAAAGTTGGTTCTTCACCAGTCAAACCTTCATGGGAGAGTGGCTTGACCGAGGCTTGACTAGAGTTTGCCCAGAGGCATGTGGGAGACGCCCTGATGGAGGAAAGTTCTTTGGTCCGATGAAACCAAAATGGAGCCTATTTACCATTAGACACAATGTTTGGTGGACACCGAAGACCGCACATCACCACGAACACACTGTCCCTACTGAGAAGCGTGTGGTGATGCGTCTCAGCAGCAGGTACTGATGATGTCCAACCAAACCAACCTTTCTGTTTTGGGATTCTCAGTTATGATGTTTCAAATGAAGCCTGCTGTTGCTAGCCTCAAGCAGAAACAAGAGCCTGTTGAAGTCACTAGAGCAAAGCAGCTGACTTCTCTCCGGGGAGTTTATCATTTTTCTGCCATGTGAGTGAAACAATCTCTTTCTTTGATTATAATTAATGTGTAAAACCTCTAGAGACTACAGCTATTGAGAGATATTAAGCAAATCCTCAACAAATGATCAGAGATGAAGCCTCTCTGCTGGATAAATGGGTTTTATGCACAGTCACGGGATGTAGCATCTTGCAAAATTAAATAGTTGTACCATTTGTCATCACAAAGTGCCAGTGAATGTTGTCAGCATGCTTCTTCATCTAATGAATAAGGGAATTCATTTTAGGCTCCCATAATGCATTGCTTTGGACCAGACTATTATTCTGAAGTTAGACAGGAAGTATTAGTTGAAGTGTTTCCTCGTTGTGTTGACTTTGCTTCAGGCTGCTGGACAACATTCAGCTATGAAAGCATTGCAGTGAGTCACTGTGTTTGAGCTTCTTATGTTGGATTAAAACAGGAAGCAGTTTTCAACTCGTTTTGAAATGATTCATTTAGATATTAGCGTTGAACAAACCTCCGCTGTACTTAAGCAGTTCATATTTCAGCAGTTTGGCTCATCAGTAGAACAAAGAGAATGAAAACAAGACATGAGTAATCTCTGAGTGTCTGCTTTGGAGCTCTCCATCTGTGTTAAAGAACTATTATGAATCATTTTTTTTGTTGCTACATTTGATCATCATCTAAAATATTTTGTGCCTATATGGGAGCACTCTCAGTGGTCCTAATTTACAATTTCAAAAGCATTAAAACTGCAATATAAAGAATCAAAAGATTCAGATTAAGGATTTTAAAAATAGTTTGTGATTTCTGGAACCTTTGTGAAAAACCAGAAAGGAGGGATAACTGGATTTTCCCGACAACATTCATGTATCGTCATGGGAACTGGATATATCTTTTCACCCCTCAAATCCGTTGCTACTATAAATAGATTTCGAGGCAGTTCAGCGGCTGAAGTGATGATTAAATCTTACATTTGTTTCTGTAGGTTTCCTGAAAATCAACAGCGAATACCTTGGGTATTTTCTCTCTCTGGTCTTAAGGTCGACGCCTCCTCGCTCCTCTTCAGTCTCGTTCGTTTCGTCTTTTTCCTTCCTCCCACAAAAGTTTTCACATGTTACATCCAAGCCCTTCTCTGCATCCTTAATTCTTTCTCAGTGTTACATCATGAAAACATTTTCCCCAAGAAAATTACGAAGTGAGTGAGGCAGCGTTCAAGTCGAGCCGGTCTGTCAGACATAAAAGTGAAAACAAACATTAATGCAGTAGAAATTCAGAGCTGTTGGAGCTGATCAGGTTTGCAGTCACATGGCTCCTGCAATGAAGCAGCAAAACTGAAAAATCCATCAAGTACTTAGCCATTGATCTACACTCTGGACTTCGTAGTACACACAGATTTCTTCTCTTTTTTTCAAATTGCAGATGGATAAATCAATCAGATCTACTTCAAAGCTAGTCTGATTAATAATGAACCATCTCTCTCTGCAGGGAACAACAACAGCTCTTTAGATGGTTCACAGAGCTGAGGGTTTGATAACCAGGTCTATGTAGAGCAGGAAACAGATATATGGAGGGCAGTCAGTGACAAGAAACAGCTAGAATGCATGTCTAGTAAGTAGAGTTAGACAGCTCATAAACTGAAGCTGGCAACTTGATTTTTAGTAGTAGATTATCAATAATTATACAAAGTTAAACTTAAAAAAAAAAACAGATAGAAACTAATTGGATGTAAACAGCGACTGCACAGTAATCCACATGTTCTTTAGAATGAACGGCTCTGCTTTGCAGAAAGTTACAAAAATGACAGAGCTTGGTATCACACTTATCGGTCTTATCATATTGATTATATAATCAGTAACAGATCAGATTAGATCGGTTTTTAACTGTTGAAGTGAGATATTTATCCTATTGGATATGTTTAAAATGAAATAGGAACAAGATTATCAACAGTTAATGTAAACTTACGGCATAAATCAAACAAACTACTTTTATTACTCTTCCTAATCCACCCAAGTCATCATTTTGTCCATTGCTTCATTTCTCCTCCTCAGTTATTCACCAGACATTTTAATGACTTTGAGTCACCATGTTCTAAGTCGACATTTTAAAGCATTTCTTCAGCCAACTGATACGGTGGCAGACACACGACTGATACAAACTCCAAACACACACACACACACACACACAAAACCCAACAGGAAAACACTACAAGGAAAACATTCTACAGTCCCAGAAAATAGAAGCAAAAATCTGCAATCAACAAAACAAAACCTGTACTTTTTGCACCTCTGAGGTGTTCCAGGTAATTTCTTTGTTTGCAGCGTTTTCTTGTTGCATTTGAGATTTTGCATCAGTTTTGTGTTTGCAGCGCATTTCGCCGTGCGTTTGCACCGGTCCGCGATTGTAATCTAGGA
This sequence comes from Girardinus metallicus, assembly GCA_903067095.1. Lineage (NCBI taxonomy): Eukaryota > Metazoa > Chordata > Actinopteri > Cyprinodontiformes > Poeciliidae > Girardinus > Girardinus metallicus. The sequence continues at coordinate 9,521 of CAEGAE010091344.1, read as the reverse complement.
ATAAAAAAGACCTGTAATATTAAATCAGTGGTTTTTATAACTAAAAATCAGTTAATGGACAGTTTCCATTAGAAAGAAAATTATTGTAGTTTCCTGTTCTGGTGATATTAAAATAAACAGAAATAAATTAGTATGTTTCTCAGTTTTTCCCCTCTTTGTTTGTGTCTTTTATCCAGGTCTAGTGTTCACTTACACATACACCTGAGCCACACACGGGACAGGCAAGACTTCTAGGTAATGTGAAAAAAAATGAATGGATTGAAACGGTTCATGAAGAAAACTGAGGTAGATTGGAATTATCATATTTCATCATCAAGGATGTCAGCAATCATTTCAGGAACAGTTCTTTTTTCTTTCTTTTTTTTTCAAAAAAGGGATTACAAAAAATATATATTCTTATCCAAACAGAATATTCAGCAGCTTCACCATCAGGATGGATCCAGTCAACACCAGAAGGAAAACAGTCTGATTCCTCTGTAGCCAATAAGAACGATGAGCTCAGCAAAAAAATCAAAAGTTCTGTGAACAGATTTGCGCTGATCTGAGTTCTGAGGATGATCAATGTCCTCATCACTGCTGGATTCAGCTTCATAATTCAACCATATGATGAAAACCATCGATGTCTAACTCTGGTTCAGATAATCACACCGGATCAACTTCAGAGTTTTTGGTTAAAGTTGAATTATTCAGGCAGAAACTTTAAACTCTGTAGCAGGAAATCATTCAAAATCAACATTACAACATGCTGCTTAAATCTGCGCAGCTAAAGATTAGGGTGATGGCCCAGGGGTGTTCCAGCGGCAGACTTTGAGCTCATCACAAAGATGAATTATAAAAATAAGAGTTGGAGCTTTTAAATTTCTGGTCAACGTAATTATCAAGACTTTATTAATCAACTGTTGTTGAAGAAGGCATCAATTCATTCCACTTACAGTCGGTTTAGTTACATTGTTTTGATCACTTGGAGGATCCCTGCCTCACTTCCTGTCAGAAACAAACATGTTAGTTAAATGAATGCACATCCAAACCTCAGTCAGGGAGTGTATGAATAATTCTGGACTTAACTGCAGCCCTTAACTTTAATCCCTAAAGCAGCAAGTCAGCAGTAACCCCACATGTAGCTAAAGACACTGTAATTATGCTTTATTTTACCCATAATTCCCGTCTGGCTCAGACTGCAGTGGGTTCTGTTATTGGGGGAACCGACCCAACTTCTGTCAAGGTCAAACAAACATGAAGGGCTTTAGGTTTTTGGCTGAATCTGGACGCAGTCAGGTGATCACTGACCCAACTGCAAATGTATGCTGCTGTCAGCCAATGAGAACGGAGGAAGAGCCGCAAGATCATTTTTCTAATTGAACATGTAACTGACATAATTATGATCATAAACACTCTGGATAGCATACAGCAATGCTGGGATTCTGACAGCCTGGTGACTGCAGTAAGTCAGCAGAGTGATGGAAGGTTCATAAAACACTGTAAACACTGACCATGTCAATATCAACCATCAGCAATCAGAGATATTTAAGATCAGAATACACTAAATAATGAATGACCTTATTGAAATGAACTAAATAATGCACACATAAATGTAAATGGGACTTAACTTAATCAGTTCATATTTTGAAATTATTTATCCTTTGTAATAAACTTATTCATCACATGTTAATTCTGCTCCCTGTTCATGGAACTGGCTACAAGAAACTTTTAGATTGACTGAATTCGTCTCATTTAGTGTTTTCACATCTAAACATCTAAAAGTTCAATGACCTGGTCCGGTTTTTCATTTTATCTGTAACTTCTTGTGTTGTGTTTGTGGCTGCCTCTGGGCCGGGACGTTTTTAATCTCAATGGGATTTCTTAAGATAAAGGTTAAAAAACAATATATTTGCAATTCAGCACAAACTTCATAATGCTGCCTGTTAAAATAGAAATAACATTTTATAACATTACACAAACTCACAATCTCAAATAAATACTCAAAATGAGTCCAACAAAAAAAATGTCATGTGTGTAGAATTGGAAATTGGGCTAAAGTGCAAGAGTAAACCAACTGAAGAACTTAGATATAAAAGGAATCACATAAATTCATTTTAGCATAACATAAATGTGTTTATTGTTCCTAAACAAAGGAACAATAAATGTGATCCAACTAAAATAAGAGTAACAATAAGAAACAAGGAAGTCTGGTCTGTTCTGGTTTGAGTGCATGTGAATGCCAATGTTTAGATTATAATTTTAGTTTATAAATTAATTCTTGCAAACTGAATGGACTAAGTCAATGTAAGTCCACTTAGTGATACCCCACATGCTATTGGCTACATTTTAGCTAACCTTAGCATTGTTGCTAATTTTCAATCTCTGGTTCAGGTCCGACTGCTGCAAACACTTTGACAGAACTCTTTTAAACTCCTTCAGAAATATTTGCTCATTTATATATTTCTTTTGATTTAAAAAAATCTAACACAGAAATGTGGAGTTTTGTAAGCTGCCTTAATGTACTACTTACAAAATAATGATTAAATATCAATACAAGAGGTGGGCAGTTTGCCTTGTCTACTGTGTAATAATTGCACTTCTACATGATGTTAATGTTTCTGCCCCTGACGCTGCTGTTTTCTTGCCAGCAGCAGAGAGGACTGCTGCTATTAACCCACTTTCTGTTCTTCCTCTTCCTCTGTCATATTTTGTATTTTTATGTTTTGCATGTGAATGGTTTGTTTGTGTGCATGTACGCTGGTGAACTCTCGTACCTCAAATTGCTCCCCCAGGCATAAATAAGCAATTCTGAACCTGACTGAATTCACGGCAGTTATACTTATAGGATGTGATGCATCTTGCATTAAAATAAGGTAAAATGATTCTGGTGAAAACTGGTTCTGTCTGATCAGCTCAGACATCCAGATGGATCTAGATTCCAGGACATCTGTTTGTAATTTCAGAAGACACACATCTGAATTAAGTGATTGGAATTTGATACATTTAATATTTAGGATCTTGTTGGGTTATAAAAATGAAGACTTGTTATGAAGTGATGACATTTTGAAATCCGGAGGTCTTTGATTTGTTTAGAGTCTTTTTTGTGTTAGCTTTTGTCTGCAATTAGTCTGCAAACTACTGAAGACTTCAGACAAGCATCAGTCATCTATTACTGTAATGTGGAGCTAAGAGTTAGCGGTTAGCTAAGTTCATCCTACGTGCACAAAGCAGCGTTATCATAGATCCTGACTTTCAGCTGCTCCCAACAAACTCACCAAGTATTCACATCCCTGCAGTGTTTGCTCTGTTTTTAATTTTATAAATTGCAAATAGTTTGATGTTTTTTAATGCACAAACATCCTTGGATCTGAGTATGTTACATTAGTGTTTCCCAACCCTGGTCCATGAGGCACACTGCCCTGCATGTTTTAGATGTTTCCCTGCTTTAATTCAGCACTTCTACATGATGCAGTCAGCTGATTCAGCTGACTGCAGTTCAGCAAACACTTGTCAGTTGAAATCATCTGTGCTAAAGCAAGGAAACAACATGCAGGGCAGTGAGGCTCGAGGACCAGGGTTGGGAAACACTGTGTTACATTATGTTTGACAGCTACACAGTAGTATTGCCCTTACTGTATATCAATATTATTTTTAGACTTTTATCCTTGTGTGAACAAGGTTATAATAGTTTTGGGGGGGTTTTTATTATAGTTTAGCTTTTTTTTTTTGTCTAATTCAGTAATTAGTTTTTAGTGTGTTTGCTAGTTTTTATTACATGTTATTAGTTAAATATTGTTTAGTTTCAATTTAGTCTTTATTAGTTACAGCAGCAGTTTTATTGTGTTCATACTTTGGTTCATCTTTAGGTGCAGAATATTGTATTAAACATCCATTGGGTAATGAATTCTCGACATCTTCAAAACAAACAAAATGAAAATGTTGAAACATGGTGCCATATTTAACCGACAGCTGATGCTCGTGTGGAAAAACAAAGTCAATTGTTTTTGAATTTCACATCAGTTCAAAAGGTTAATAGAGAGATTCATAAACACAAAAATAAAGGATATTGCATCTATAATTTCAATAAGTTTTAGTTTTATAAATGCGCAATATACTTCTGACTAATTATAATTTTTCCTCATTATTGATTGCACTTTATTTATTTAAGTTAACAAAAAGGTTTTTTTCAAATTCAGTTTTTGTTATTTGGTTGGTTAGTTAACTATAAACTTTGGTGTGGACCTACATGCCTCGAGTGCCTGTCGCTTTTCTGATGTCACGTTTGAATTTCTAGAATATTTCTATTCTATTTAACCATAATTCCTTGCTGCATTCATTGTTTGCGCTGGCTTATTCTGCAGGGAGGCAGCGTACGCCCTGTGCAGCAGACCAACAGCAGATAATAGCAGATAAAAATAAATTCAAATCATCGGTTTCCAAAGCATGACTCTCATTTTCATCATGTTGGCTTCAAAAAGGCCAAAACAGCAAGAGTACAGAATGACAAGCAGCTGTAACGTTTCTGCTCCACACATAGAAGCAGGACGAGTCAGGTGGATTAAAGGCACAGCTGAGAGTGTGAAACCTGGTTAAAACTGTTTCCTCACACTTTGATCAGTTTCATTGAAGAAGTAGCCAGATCAGCACGGACATGCTGAAACGATCGGCCCGTCAGGGTCCTGAGACAAGCTCGTACATCTGGGATTCCTATCAAATGTCAATCAGCCAACTGTAAAGTCTTGCTCATATGCAGTCATATTCAATAACTCAGAATTATGCTCTCAGATGATGCTTATTTGTTAGATTTAAGCAGGTATCAAACATATTTTCACCAGCCTCACAATTCTGTTAAGAGTTTTTTTTTAATGGTCTGATGTAATATTCAAATTCTAAATGTCATGTTTTCGTTACCTTAAACTAAAATAAATCATCATATTTAACAGAAATAAAAGCTTTCATCATCCACCTATGTAATTAACCTATATAATATGTTTCACCCAGTGTCTGAGTTTCTAAAATAAATGGACTTTTCAGTAATATTCTAATTTACTGAATGGATCTGCAGTGATAACTAACATTACTATATTATAATAGAACATCTTGAACTTTGCTACACTGAGCAGCATTTAAAACAAACATCTTACCAGTGAAAGATTAGTGGCAGTGAAATCTAATTAAACTCAGAGATTAAATGACCACTTAGTGAGAAACAAGGAACATGTCTGAGGTTTGATATTTGCTGCTAATGAAAATAATTAGTTCATTAACTTCACACTAGCAATGTTTTTATTTCTGCACTTCACAAACGGAAAGGAAAGAGAGAAAATAAATACATTCAGAGTCTTTGAGACGGAAGAGCCGCCAAGCCCAGCTGGTGTGGACAAGCTAAAGCTTTTCAGATGAAATAAGAAATATATTCATCCAAACATTTTCTATACAACAAGTACAGATTCTGTTAGGAAGAGGAAAAACATGTCAAATTTATTCATGACATTTAATACAAGATCAGAATTAAAATGTAGGCTAATTATTTCTATCTAGAGTAGAGTGAAGGTTGGACTATGAAAGTGGATTCTATCACAGATGTTAAAGCAGCGCTCTGCCTCACTGTTTGTCTTGTTATAAGAGAAAAAATCTGCCTGTGGACCTGCCACCTTATTGACTCAAAACGAGCTTCTACATCTTGTAAAAGTTACTTGTAAGTTAATTTTGTGTCCTTTCATTACATTGCAATAACATAATTATGTTGCTCTTGTTCTAATTTTTTGCACTTTTTTTTTTTTCAAGAAAAAAAACAAAACAAACAAAAATAAAGCAGAACTTGGGGTGGCTGGTATATTATCCAATCATTGACATTCCAATCAAAGCAACAAACTGAGGGACAGAAAGGTTTACAAAAAAACTCAGAGCTGACAGGCTGGACATCCCCCAGCCCCTCCACTGCTCCTCTAGCAACAAGCCACCCTGTTTATGAGCACAAGTTATTTATCATCTTTTAAGGTCACTATTAATGGAATGCATTCAAATTTAGCAATATGCAAATTATTTATTTAGGAGTGTTATTTTTAACTTCACGCTTCAAAATTAAGTCAGGTTGTTACTGGACATAATTACTGTATACAGCAGGAGTTGCCACGGTGATTTAGTACCGAGGTGATCCACAAGTTACTCAGGCTTAATCAAATGTCAGGTCGAGTTTAATAGAAATGCTGCACAGCACATTTCAGCAAAGTGTTTTACACCATAAAGCCACAATACAGTAATTATGAAATAAGGAATAAATATTACATTCTATAATCAAAATCATCAAGAAAATATGCATCAAATATATTCACCAATGTTTCAGTTAGTAATCAAAAATAACTCTAAACAAGAGGGATAGCTTTGAGTTAAAGGAACTGATGTATTTCGGCTGTTTTGCATTTTTCTAGAAGTTTGTTCTCTGAACTAAATGTGAGTCATTCTTGAAATGTTGCTAACAACTGAACTTCCACGCCTCCCTGGCTCAGCCCTACCTCTGAGCTCCACTTGAGCACTAATTGATTAACTGTGTAAAAAATTAGCATGAAAGCTCCACGTTTGGTTTCCCACTTTGGAAAACAAGCTGCTGTATCTGTTGCTGTTATCGCTAGCTGTCTTTCCATCTGATTACGCAAACGTGTTGCAGTCAGAAACCGTTTCCTCTGTGTGTGAGAGTCTGGGATTGAGCTGATGATGTGAGCCTTTCCCAGTGATTCACAGTGTTCCTGAAGAGACTCAGAGGAGACCTGCTGCATCCTGTCTCCCTCCTGTCTGATCCCTCTTCCTCACCCTGAACCCGCTATCTACTGGCCATTTCCCTCTCTTGATTTGTTCCACCACTGCTTGACCTTTCATGTGTGCGATTGTTTACCGGGGCTAAAACGCCAAAGTGAAAGGTTGAATTTCAACTGCCATCTGTTGGATGAAAACAAAGAGAAAGCATCTGACTGATAGAAATATAAAACATTGTTTCAAAATGAGCTGAAAGACTTTTTTTGTTTTTAACGAGTTCTTAAATTTTGATCCCCTGACTTTTCTGCAGTCCCCCCAAAGGATAGAGATACAGAGCTGCTACTCTGCAGCTAAGCTGTGTGTGTTTTTGTTCATTTGCCAGGTGAAGAAGTCTGTTGAATCACAGGCCAGAGTGGAAGCAGCCTGTTTGGTCAGAAAGGTTCTGCAGCAACAACAACAACAGCAGCAGCAGCAGCAGCAACAGCAGCAACAACAACAACAGCAGCAACAGCAGCAGCAACAGCAGCAACAACAACAACAACAGCAGCAGCAGCAGCAGCAGCAGCAGCAGCAACAGCTCCTTCACAGCTGCAGGAAACCAACCGTTACTTCCTGAACTGCCCCACAGCTGGCCATCAAAACAATTACTGACAGTGACACCATACTCATAGTTACTGCAACTAAAACCTAAAAATAGAAAGTTTATCTCCAACTACAGTTGCACCGAAAACTATTCTGACCCCACTGCATTTCTTGGTTCCGATATTTCCAATAAAGGTGAGTGAAGCCGGTCAGGCGCCAGGTTGGCCTGAGGCAGTAAACCTCAGGTTCCTCATTATGAGGTACTGGTGTAAAGTTGAACAGAAATAATTTGAGTTGTATAGCCTTTTTTCACATTGTTTTATTTATTCAAAAATAAATAAATACTGATTAAATGCTAACAGGCTAAATGCTAGTGTGTTTAAACTGCAGTAAAATTGTCCCTAGGTGTGAGTGTGTGTGTATGTATGGTTGTTTGTCCTGTGTGTTTTTGTGTTGCCCTGCGACAGACTGGTGACCTGTCCAGGGTGACCCCGCCTCTCACCCGGAACGCTTACTGGAGAGGCACCAGCACCTCCCGACCCCATTAAGGGACAAGGGTGAACAGAAAATGGATGGATGGACTCATCAAGGATTTGCTTTTTCTCTGGCATTGATCCTGGCAGAGACAAGTTCCCAAGAGCTCAGTCACAAATTCATTTACCTCCAGCAAAAACTCACAAAGATCCAATCAGCATAAGCAGGTTACCTGTCAGTTACCTGTAGAAGTGGACGGTTTGAACAAGGCATGGCTAACATTAGCATCCATTTGCATTTTATTATAGCAAAGAATTATTTGGTGGGGTCAAACAAACAAAACTATGGATGTTGGAGGAATCGCTTTTAGCAAGTGAACCAATATTTAGCACAACAGAACTCAGTAACTATTAGATGAGCTACATTCAAGTTGGTGCAAGATAAGTGTGTTTTCAAAATGCTGGACAATAAATCAATAATATATATTGATCAACAGAAAATATGTCTGGAATGTTCAATAAATTCACTGAACTCTGATCCAGAATCAGATCATGATAATCTGGCCGTGTGAACCTGGCATCACAGGAAACGGTTGTTTGCTTGTCAAAGTAAATGTTTTACGTTTCAGCTATAATAACTTTTACATGAAATAAGATTCATCCTAAAATTATACAATACACTGATGATTTGCCTGTGTGTTAAACCATGCAAACCGTTTAGCTAAAGTTGCTTTGAACAAGCTGTGAAACCAGGTCATATGATATGATCAGATCATTTCTGATCATATACTTTAGACCCAGCAAGAGAGAAGTCGTTTTATTTTTTAAGTTGTGCATTGCATTTTTTAAGCGATTGTTTTGATTTTGATGTTTATATGATGTCTGTTCAGCACTTTGGTCAGTTTTGCTGTTTTAAAACTGCTTATAAATAAAGTTGACTTGACTAACAATTAAATAAATCAACAAAAACATGTTGTTTTTTTTTAAAGTCCAAACTCTGTTTTGCAGCTCTAGCTCATTTTTATTAAGAGCATGAATGGATGAAGATGTCTTTGTATCACAGAGGTTGAAAACACCTGACCAGGCTGCAGAGAAGTTTATATTAAGCTCCAGTCAATCAGTTTGGATTTTTAAATAATCAATATCTTGTGAAAAACAAAACTGTCCAGATGTTCTACAATCAGATTGTAGGATTTTGGAAAACTTGGAACCCAGGTCACCTAAAACATTTTATTCCCCATCCAGGTTTGTGCATTTTCAAAGGTTTCCACTAGGGGTGCACCGATTTCTCGGTACTGTTTTTGTTCATTTTCAGATCAGTGATTGGCCGATACTTAGATATGAAGCTGATCTAATCCCCAGATCTTATTAACCACAGCAAATAAGGTCTAAAATTCAATCACTGTCGTCTTCTGCTCTCCTCTGAGGTCTGACTGCCTGACCGGCCCAGCAAGTCATGTCTGAACATTTACAGTTAACAACAGACACCCTGCTGTTGTTAACTCAGCAGCTTTCTTTCTACATTTCAAGCAAAATAAAATGGTAAATGGACTGAACTTATATAGCGCTTTTTCCGATCATTTCTGACCCCTCAAAGCGCTTTACACTAGAGTCATTCACCCATTCGCTCTCACATTCATACACCGATACGCAGATAGGTAGGCAATTTGGGGTTAAGTGCCTTGCCCAAGGGCACATCGACATGGGGCAGGAGGAAGCTGGAATTGAACCTAC